>JAUMHR010000049.1:23603734-23618640 GCA_032361145.1 Enteromius fasciolatus
AATAAGGAGATTGGTGGCAGCTGCGATCGTTCGTGCGTGCTCCTCCTGAAATACGATTAATTGCTTAATCATCATTAGAAGTTTTTATTATCAATATTGTTCTATGAACCTTACTCATTAAGGATAAAAGTAATAAGCATCAAAAATATTTAAAATTGATAAGTAATGTGCCCCTTTAGTTGAGTCACTCTGACATTACATATGGAAACTCACATGAGAGACCAATTGCCTTCCTGGACCTTCGAGCTCTGAACCGGTCCCTTCTCAGTCTGCCGTTCTAGATGCTAACACTGAAGCGCATACTAGCATGCATCGGCGCCAGGATTGGTTCGCAGCCATCGACCTGAAGGACGTGTACTTTTACGTCTTGATTCTGCCTTTCCACAGACCCCTACTGCGGTTTGCGTTCAAGGGTTGAGCGTATCAGTACAAGGTTCTTCCATTTGGCCTCGCCCTGTCTCCCCGAATCTCTATGTAGCTTGCAGTGGGATGCCTGTCTCCCTTATGGCAGATGGGCATCCGCATCCTCAACTACCTCAACGACTGGTTGAAAATAGCTCACTCGCGAGAGTTGGGACCTGGTGCTACGGCACCTCAGCCATCTGGGCCTTCAGGTCAGCTGAGAGAAGAGCAAACTCTCCGCAGTGCAGAGGATCTCTTATCTCGGTATGGAGCTGGACTCTGTCGAAATGACTGCCTGCCTCACGGGGAAGTGTGTGCAGGCCATGCTGACATGTTTGCATTCATTCAGGCACAAAACAGCGGTCCCTCTCAAAACTTTTCAGAGGCTCATGGGGCATATCGCAGCCGCAGCAACGCCACTGGGCGTGCTTCATATGAGACCGCTTCAGCGTTGGTTACACGATCGAGTCCCACGAGTCTACACGGATGCCTTCTCCACGGGTTGGGGTGCCAAATGGACAGGTGCTAGACTGCTTTGGCATATCAATTGCCTCGAGTTGTTGAGCCGTGTTTCTGGCCCCTCCTTTGAAAATCCCCTTGAGGAGAGACCCTCTCTCTCCCAGGGGATGGGCATGATTTGGCACCCGTGGCCCGATCTCTGGAACCTCGAAGCCTCGGAGCTGTGTCCATTAGGTCTGAGAGCCCACTCCACAAAGAGTGTTGCCTCCACCTATGCTTTCTCACAGCGCCTCTCTAGCAGATATTTGTAGGGCTGTAGGCTGGATGACACCCAACACCTTCGCCAGGTTTTACGACCCCCGCAAAGAGGCTGTGTCCTCCCGTGTCTTAAATCAGATGAGCAGGTAGCGGGAGGCTGGCTGGTGTCGGCTTGCTGTGCCATTCCCACAGGATCTGTGTGCTTTTCTCAAAGGTTCCCCTGTGTCAAGGCGAACCTCTCTCCTCCTGCCCCGCAGTCGGACCCGGAGTAGCTTCGACTGTGCTCCTACTGGGTCTCCTTCGCCCAATAGGTTGTGGCTACCAAAACCTTATGTCCACAGTCAGCCAGAAGGCTGTGTTTCCCTTCACTTATATCTATATCTTATCAATATAGTGTAATTCTTGAATCTCACATGTAAGAAAAGTGTATCCCCCCCACACACACAACCCATGCTTCAGTACATTTGGCATCCCTGCGGGGTCCCTATTTGGCCCCCAGGGCGTTGGGAAGGTTATAAATTCAGCTTTGGCGTACATAAGATTCTAAAACCTAAAATACATTTTTTTTTTTAATTTAATTTTTACAGTGTAGTTTTATGATGAATAATGAGACAACTGGTGATTTAACCTCTACTTTTACTATGTCAACAGACTATTCATCCAAATGATCTACAGTACATCCTGCCTGAGCCCAGATAAATGAGCAACTTTTTATATTTTGTAACAATAAAGATGCTGACAGATTTTCAAGCACCTGCCAATGCGTAATACAAATTAAAACCAGGTTATAAAATCAAATAAAAACTGAATTCTTTATCATGAACCCTCATCACTCTACTTTGCCGGCCATCCAATTAAATGAGCTATGTGTGCTTCTTTTTGGTGGGTTACATCATGATGCTCACTGTATTATTACATGTCTCGCACATCATTATGTTAGAAGTTATGTGTGAGATAATTGGTACCACAGCTCACCGTTAATGTAGTTTGAGGCTAGTGAGACGCTCAAATCTTGCAAAAATGTTCTTGCTTTCAGACATCAATTAGGAGGAGTAGATCACATGAAACTGAAAAGGTTTTTTTTTTTTTTTTGATATTTTAAAGTCTTCTGAAACTAACTTGGGTTGCTTGTGTGCTACAATTAAAATATATATAGGTAAATGTTGTTAATTTGAACTTCATATGCATTCCTGGTTCTATCACATTTCTCACTCAAATAAGCAACTGTTTTCAACTCCGATAATGTTTCTCGAGCATTAAATCAGTATATAATAATGATTTCACAAGGATCATGTGACACTGAAGAAAATTCAACATTGCATTACAGGAATGTATTAAACTGTAAAATATATTAAAATAGAAAACTGTTTCACAGTCATTTAATAAAATTATTATTATTATTATTATTTTTTTCAAATCATGAAAGTCATTTTGCATTCAGCAGAAAAAAAAGACATACAAGTTTGGAACAACTCGGGTAAATAAATCATAACTATTTTCATTTTTGGCTGCACTATCCCCTATAAGCTGAAGAGTAATCATATAAAGTACTATACTACACAGTGTGTTATATGGTTCAGTATCTTATATGGTTATATGGTGTGTGTAGGAGGGGGAATCTGTCACATCACAGCAGTGTATGGCAGACATGTGTCAGGCTGACAGTGACAGGAGCACTACACCTTTCGCAGTAGTTCAACTGCATGGTAGAAATGATTTCATTTTGCACACACACTGGTGTCCAGCATTAAAACAGGCAAAGAAAAACATAAAATAATAATAATAAAAAAGAATAGCCCCCCGTAACAGCGCTCTCCCCCAGTGCCTTTCTTCCCAGAGGTGCACGAAGAACAAACCAGGTCGTGGCGGGTCACGCCTGTGCCCAGGCTCCTCGCCCCTCGCCACTCTCGATGGCGGTGCAGCCAGGGGGTACGTGGTGATCCCTCAGGTAGAGCATGCTGTTGCGGTGCACTTGTGCCCACACAGTAACTCCGCCTGGCAGGGTCAGCCACGGCTCCTGTCCAAGGCATGTAAGCTGTCATCTGCCTTGGTGGGCAAGGCTTACTATGCCGCTGGACAGGCTGCTACCGCCCTGCACGCAATGGAAACGCTACAGGTCTACCAGGCCAAGGCATTGAAACACCTGCATGGGAGTGGTCATAACTAGGGGGCAATGCAGAAACTCCACGCTGCGACTGACTTCGCTCTGGCGGCTTGTCATCGAGCTGTACACGGGCGAGGGGCGCCGCCTGCTGGTAAGGGACCGGCCAGAAAGTGTGAAGTGCGAAGCGTTCCTGAGACAGGCAACCCATAGTTGATGAGGATTGTTCTTCGGGCAACAACGGCATCTCTGTCCCCACTCCCGGACCGGGAGCTTCTGTGCACTCAGCTGCCGTCGGCTCAAGGTACACACATTTTCACAGAAAGAGCAATTCCGAGCCCAGTGCCCAGTGGTTCCCATCTGACTCTGACAAACTTTTTTGTCTCCTCAGATGCTGACCCGGAGCACTGTGTCGCCAGCGGGGGATCCAGAGAGGCAGGTAAGTGCTACTCAATGCAGCCAGACTCTTCCCCAGGTCATTCAGCCTTCTGGAATCAGTCCATGCCCTTGTCCCCCTACAGGCTGCCCCACCACTGGCACGGCGGTCAACTTTCCTCGATTCCCCTAGCGACTCGGCTGGGAGCCTGGATAGTGCTTCCCAGCTCCTTGTGGTGATTGATACGTACGGTACGCCTCGGCTATGCGATTCAGTTCGCCAGGCGGCCACCCAGGTACCACTGTATCCACTGACTGCTCGGACAGCGATACCACCATCCTGCGTGCGGAGGTTGCAGTCCTACTGGCGAAGGACGCAATCGAGCCTGACCCACCAGCCGAGATGAGGTCAGGGTTTTACAGTCCTTACTTCATCATGCCCATAAAAGCGGTGGGCTGAGACCCATCCTGGATCTACAAGCTTTGAATCGGTCCCTTCTCAAGCTGCCGTTCAAAATGCTCACTCCGAAGCGGCCATTGACCTGAAAGATGCATACTTTTATGTTTCGATCTTGCCTCGACACAGACCCCTTCTTCGGTTTGCATTCGAGGGTCGAGCATATCAGTACAAGGTCTTACGCTTTGGCCTGTCCCTCTCTCCCCGCGTCTTCACAAAGGTCACGGAGGGTGCCCTCTCCCGGCTATGGCAGGTGGGCATCCGCATCCTCAACTATCTTGATGACTGGCTGATAATAGCTCACTCTAGGGATCTGTTGTGCATGCAGAGGGACCTGCTGCTACGGCACCCCAGCCATTTGGGTCTTCAGGTCAACCGAGAAAAGAGCAAACTCTCTTGGTGCAGAGGATCTCTTATCTCGGTATTGAGCAGGACTCAGTCGAAATGACTGCCCGCCTCACAGGGGAACGCACGCAGCCCATACTGAATTGCCTAGATACATTCAGGCACAAAACAGCGGTTCCTTAAAACTTTTCAGAGCCTCCT
Organism: Enteromius fasciolatus; assembly: GCA_032361145.1. Lineage (NCBI taxonomy): Eukaryota > Metazoa > Chordata > Actinopteri > Cypriniformes > Cyprinidae > Enteromius > Enteromius fasciolatus. Next base: position 23,608,333 of record JAUMHR010000049.1, read on the forward strand.
GGGGCATATGGCAGCTGCAGCCACAGTCACAGAGCTGGGCTTGCTTCATATGAGACTGCTTCAGCGTTAGTTACACGATCAAGTCCCAACTGGGCATGGCACCGTGGCACATTCCAGATTGGCGTTTCCCCGCAGTGTCATCACCTATTCAGCCAGTGGACCAACCATGCTTTCCTCTGGGTTGGAATACCCCTGGGTCAGGTGTCCAGGCATGTCGTGGTCAACACGGATGCCTCCTCCACGGGCTGGGGTGCTGTATGCAACAGGCGTCCGACTGCTTTGACATATCAATTGCCTCGAGTTGTTAGCAGTACTTCTGGCCCTGCATCGCTTTCTTCCAATGCTGTGCCACAAGCACGTGCTGGTCCGGACGGACAACACTGTGGTCATTGCGTACATCAACAAACAAGGTGGTCTAGGCTCCTGCCGCATGTCACAACCCTGTGCAAGATCAGGGAGGACGAGGAGAAAGTCCTGCTGGTAGCGCCTTATTGACCCTCCCATCCCCTTGAGGAAGGACCTTCTTTCTCAGGGGATGGGCACCATTTAGCACAAGATCTTTGGAACCTGCACATCTGGTTCCTGGATGGGACGCGCAGCAGACCTCTCCAGCCTCTCTCCCGCTGTGGTAGAAACTATCACTCAGGCAGGAGCTGCCTCTACGAGGCAAGCTTATCCTCTGAGGTGGGGTCTATTCTTTGACTGGTGTTCCTCTCGTGGAGAGGACCCACATAGATTCACGATTGCAGTTGTGCTTTCTTTCCTGCAGGAGAAGTTGGAGCACAGGCTGTCCCCTTCAACTCTCAAAGTGTATGTTGCTGCCATAGCAGCATTTCACGATGTAGTGGAGGGTGCATCCCTCGGAAAGTCAGTTGACTTGAAATACCTCACACTGAAAACAGCGCTCCTGACTACACTGGCCTCCATCAAGAGGATGGGGGACCTACAAGCCTTTCCCTGTCAACAAAGAGTGCCTAAAGTTCGTTCTGGCTGATTCTCACGTTATCCTGAGACCCCGGCCCGGCTACGGCCCAAGGTTCCTACCACGCCCTTGACTCTTCAGCGAAAACCTGCATGTACACTGCGCTCATGCCCTCTTCTACTCACGTAATGATGAGGTGCACCTGAGGGCAATCAAATGCATGCCAATAATCATAGGCCTTTTGTATAAAGCTAAAAGGCAATTGGTCTCTCTGGCGAGTTTCTATATGTAACATCTCCGTTCCCTCCTTTAGAGAACGTGGGTTACGTTTGTAACCTAGACGTTTCCCTGTGTTTCCTTTCCGAGTCTTGTTTTCTGTGTGTTTCTCCTGTGTACGACCTTGCCTTGGATTGTTGTTCTGGTTTTTCCCCTCTGGACTCAATCGACCCCTGCTAGCCTACTGGACTTTCCTTGACCTATTCATACAAAATCAATAAAAAGCAATATAATAAAAACAACAACAACACCAATTATATTTGTACTGATAAACCAAATGTCATGCGTTAAAGTGAATTCTAATGTACTTATTTGTGGGGAACCAACCACATAGAATACGCAGAATCATTCATTAATTTCCTCACTGCCCAATGTAGAGACAAGAATCAACACTGGCGACTGTCACCACTTTGTCTAAACCAGCACCCTCATTTGGAAAAAGGGGGAAAACTTTGGTATGTTTTATAGCCTGCAGGGAGTCCTGGTTGTTGTCAAGATACAACTGACCAAGCACCAAACTCGTGAATGATGGACTCCAAATAGCTTTTTCGTGACACTAACGCAATTAACACACAAACGCTAAAGTCACCGGATTGAAACCATCTGGTTCGAGTGTGAACTTTGACCATCCGGCAGTGTGAACTTCTGACAAGGATCCATTTACATAAAAAATAGCTGGATTTAACTTTCGGGAACTGCCCAAAAATGTCACCTAGGTCACCACATTTCGAACGCACACTCTTGCATGCAACCCAAGGAAGTGCGCACTTCTGCCTCATGAACAAAAGAAACCGAGACATGTGCAGCAAGAGTCCACAAGAACTATTTTATTTATTGCTATTTATTGCTATTAGAGCAAATATGCATGTGACATTATTTACATATGTTTTCTGTGTGGTGATGTTAATGATATTGGCTTATCCCGTGTCTATATCATGTACAGTATGTGTCAAAGGTTGAATGAGTGAACGAATGTGATCAATAGATAGTATAGACATGTTTAGTGTGTGTCATCAGGGAAGAACACAACAAAATCATTTTATAAGCAGGCAAAAAGACAAAAGTTATAGACTTTATTAAAAGTTAGATATCAAACTTTTGTGACCCCCTCTTCCGGACTGTGTTGAATATATGCTAATGCATTCAGAATATGCAATACGACAGGACCAATGAGAGGGAAGGGACCACCCTTTGACCACCCACGGATTGGCATTCGCACTTCGTGGGAGGGACAGAATTCCACAGGTTTAAAACGTGTTGCACAGTGCAAACAACTGTGTGCTTGGACCAAAAGGACGTGAACATCTACATCGGTGTTCGTGCGTCCGAAAAGAAACATCCACTTGGTGCATCTTCTCCACAACAAAGATCACCAATCCAACGCATCCTGGAGAGACGACAGCGGCAAGTCCAGAGGAACTCAGACACTCAGAGACGCTCAACCAACCGGCTTGACCAACTGCGCCTCCGCTCTCATCGCAACAAACGGATCAGCAGTACTGCCAAAGGGCCAACCAGCAACGACACCAGGAAACCGAGACCCAATTAGAGCAATGCAAAGCACAGCATACAAACACATCCGCTGAGTTTGGTAACATGAACAATTTCCTTCTTGCTGATGGTGTATATTAAGATTCGACGCTATGGCTAACAATCTCTGGTTAGCCGTTCCTTGCTGGTTGTGATTTTGAGCAGTAGTAGCAAATACTTTCGGCTCTCAGTAACTTTAATACCAGCTTTAAACAGTGTGAGTGAATGTGTACGTATGAATGTGTTCGCGTTAATCCTAGGTTTTAGTGTTTGTATAGTAGATTAGTTTTTCAACAAATAAATCGTGTTTTCATTAAGAACTAATTGTCTTGTGTGTTGTTTGTTGGACAAGTCAACCTTGCCTAATGATCCTAAGCTACCCTGCTCGGACAGTAAGAAACGTTAGAGTTTACTTTAATTTGTTGGCCGCAGAGCAAAGTAGACTTTTTAATATGCTCGTTGAACTAAGATGCTGGACATATTAGTTAACTAAGTGTACAGTATTTCATACTTCAAACTGGTGATAAGGATATCTAGTCATTCATTTACATAGATTAACCAAAGAGCTAATGGAACAAAGAAATAAAATGTAAGATCGATCCCCAAAAATTGATTAATTTAATAAATGTATTTATAAATTAATTAATACCTAACAAATCTTACATATTGTTCCTGGTGTGAACACGCCTTTAAACTAGAGTACTTTGGGAAATTTATTCTTCCAACGTTATCTACAAAATAAAGATTCATTCAAAATACAACCTAATTAAAGACTAATTTCTAAGGGTTGCTTTATAAAACATCCATTAGTATAATTTAAAGCTTCTGTGAACACCCCACACAACAAGTATGCATTTAATTCATAAAATGAAAGAGTAAAGAAATATATGTTACAAAAGATTTCTATTCAAATAAATGCTGTTCTTTCGAACTTTCTTATCAAAAAATCGTGGAAAAAAGTAGCATGTTTATCACAAAATACGAAGCAGCACAGTTTTTAACGTTGATAATCAGAAATGTTCTTGAGCAGCTAAACAACATATTATGATTTCTGGAAATCTGAAAATTGGAATAACAATTCTAAAAACAGCTTTCATGCATACAGTATTTTATAAGATAACAAAAAGAACTAATGAAACTTGAGATTGCATTCTTAATTCAATTCTGAGCATTTCTGAGCTGTGTTTTACTCTCTTCCTTAAATTATGTCTCATTGTGAAGTTTAAGCAATTAAAAACATTTGATTAATTCAGCGTGTGCCTCCCCAATGGGGTTTACTTAACGTCTCTTGTCTCTGTTCACAGAGTCTCATATGTGTAGTCTACTCACTCCATATGAACTGCTCCCATTTCAATTAGGCACGTATTGATAGAGGTCCTTTTTCTGTTTTGATTTGGTAATTAACATGTTAATTTTTTCATGTTTTTAGGTGATAAAAGGTGGTGATAAATATTTACATGGGTACACTGTATTTATTATTCAACATGCCGTCTATGTGTCTCCCCACTCCCAAAAAAACGAATGAATATAAAAAGTTGGCAATGACCTTTCAAGCTTCCACAGTACTCAATCGGCCACATTTGTTTACAACTTCACATTTCAAATTATTTAATAAATTGCAACCCCAATCAACAGATATCAAGGACACCTCGCTGCCACTCATTCAGATTTTTACACTACAATATTTAATGAAAAAAAAAAATAATAATATGTGAGTTCTAATACATATAAAATATATTCTTGTCCATGTACAAAGGAATCCTTTTGAAGACTGACATTGTAGTTCAAGGAGAACAGGCTAATAGATGGCAGGTACCAACTGCTTTGAAAGCGAGGGACTCTGGAAAACAGGAAATGGAGCCACCCTTTAGAAAATTTGCTATAGAATACTGTTTATTGGGTGGCGCGTTGGAAGAATCAGAGCGAGGCCTTTGATCGAGCAATGCAAAGAACGTCAAGTAGAAATGAATGCAAGGAATCTTGGGTTGTTTTCTTTTACCAAAGGATTCTCCCCTGGGATAGTGAAATGTCACGAAATTTTGCTTTTGGATGTGCGGATCACCACCAACTTCAGAGTGTCTGAATAAAAGAGGCGCTTGGTTTATGTGCAGTGAACCGTAGAAATGAACTGCCTTAAAAAACATATCACCCTCTTCCTTCTCCCTAACTGAATAAATATTCTCAGAGCTGCAAAATAACAATGTCAAGACACCCCATATTTTTTTTTTATTAACTTCTGCAAAGCAAATCCTGCATTTCTTCTCAAATTGTACAGCGGTGTCTAGACGTTGTGCTCTGAGCTGTGCTGCCAGGGAAAATAGTTGAATATATTCCAAACATGGAAGAATTTTAATGAGCACAGAGCGGTATAATGTTGACATTAAACCATGACGGATTTCACCGTATAGTCATGGAACAGACAATCTGACAATCGGGTTTAATGCTCAAAAAATGGATTTGCTTAACCAGGTAGACTCTTGTGTATCAGATAACCTTTGTTAAATTCTAATTTCAATAAACAAACACATGGCAGGATCTTATTTTGCATAATCAAAGTAGGTCACTGACATGTGGAAAGATGGGATTCTGGTAATTCAACCTTTGTCCCTGCGTGTCGAGTCCATCTGTCTTTCAAACTCTGTTTATAAGCAAATTCATTTCCATGAATTTGGTGCTAATCAAGATGGTGGCCCGACAAAGCCAACAAAACTTCAGGGAAATGTTCACCCAAGAATTATTTACACACCCTCATGTTGTTTCGAACCTGTATGACCTTCTTTTGTCCATGAAACACAGGGAGAAATTGCAATCTTTTATATAGTTCTTTCCATATGACAAGTGACCGCATATGTCAAACTCTAAAAGGGCAAAAGAAACAAGATAAATGCACCGTACAAGTAACTCATACAACTCATGCACTGTATGGCAAATCTTCTGAGGAATAAAGAAAAAACACTAAGAATAACAGTGAAAAATCGAGTATGACTAGTACGGAAATACTTGACTACTTGGTCTTACTTGCTAAAATATGTCAGAAGTCTGGACACAAGACATCCAAAAAAAGACATTACAATGGTTATCTATGCTGCTCCTGTCGATTCTTCAACATGAATTAGTTTAATTAACTTTTATTTTACGGTCCAGACTGAAGAATACTTCAGATATTCAGCTTTCTGTGAGGTGTGGCCAATTTAAATTCAGCTCATGAACAGAAACGCACACAATTCTGAAATTTGCACAGATCTATTCACTGCATCACCTGTCTGCCACAGTAACAATGTCTGAATTAGGCTTGTGCGAAAGCTGATATTTGCAGCCAATTTTAATGGATATGTACACAACCATTTGGAGAGATTTTTTTGTGAAAGAAAATTACATGTTTATTCAGGAAAGAAAAGATACAATAAATTGATTAACATTACAAAGACATTTTTACACACACAAACAAATTGATTTCTAAGGGATAGTTCAAAATGAAAGTTTTATATTTATCTGCTTACCCTTAGACCATCCAAGATGTAGGTGACTGAAAGTTTGTTTAACTCAAACTGTTGAAGTCTGTCAGTCATATAACGGCAATCAATGGGACCCACAGCTTTGAACAGTATTTATATTGTTTTTTGGTTCTCTGATTCACCTTGAACACGTTCACATCAGTCGGGGCATCACTTCTTCTTCTTGCTTTACGGAGAATCGCATACTTGCATTACTGCCACCTATCTCTCAAATGGACCACTGAAACTCATAATTGAGATTGTAGATGATGTCAGTGGTCCACTTGGGACATTGTGGTGAATCAGAGGTAAAACAATAAATCAAATAAAGACATATATACTGTATAGTTTCTTAGTTTCGAACATTTCTAGTTTTTTTTTCCCTCGGTGGTCATCACATAAATAACAAAATGCAAAGTTTTGAGTTAAACATTTTCGTTTGCGTTCCACTGAAGAAACAAAGATGCCCTGGGGGTAAGCAGATAAACATCAAATTTTCATTTATGAGTGAACGATCCCTTTAAATATGCTGTTGTTTTTGTACTTTCAAGTCATTAAATAATATTTTTTTCCCAAACAAATAAGTATTAACATTAAACATGCAAGTTAATTAATTCATGTTAATACAGCACACTGTGTCCTGATTTACAGATTTCTTCAGATTTACAGTGTGTAGATAGATAGATAGATAAATATTACCAAAAAACAGCATAAATAAATAACCAAACCTATCAACTGTGTATATCATTGAATTCATTTAAAAATATAACCAAAAAGTGTACACTAGATTGATTCAGTGTGGATATGTTTGCAATGAAAAGATGAACTGTTTCTATGGTCTTCAGTGTGTGTGTGTGTGTGTGTGTCTCAAGATACTTACTCCTGATGTGTAGTGTGCTGCTCGGGTCCCACATTTAACCCATCTGTACACTTCAAAGGGTTTGGTTATGCACCACACTGCTACAGGATCTTCCCCTCATTCTCAGTCCTACAAGGGATAAAGTGAAAATCAAGTCAATTAGCAAAAATCCTCAGCTCTGTGCTCGTCCCCCATATGACACCGCTCATCGGTTTAGCTGAGGAAGATGCATGTGTGCTTAGTGCTGGATAAGGTCATGGAGTGTAATCCTACCACTGAATTTAATTTTCAGCCTGCACATTCAAATTAATTCATTTAACTCCAACCTCCTAATCACAGTGGAGGGCAGATCTGCATGCTAATTGCACAGGATAACAGTGCTGATAAGACCCACTGATTCTTAAGGGAGCTTCAAGAAAGAGCTGTGCCAATGGTCCTTGTAGTTCATCTGATTGGATGGGCTAATCACAGAGACAGAGAAGAACCCAGAGTGCCGTGTCGACTCCAGCCTCAACAGATGTCAAATAATTTGCTTAATATGTCTTTTGTAGTTTAGAGAGGTTGTAACATGGAAAACAGGACTGCCCTTGCTGTTTTGAAGTGAAAGTGTTCAGTGTATTGTGCAAAAATATGGGTCATTTATGACCATATCCATGATTACATTGACATAAATTATGTCCAATGCAGTGTGTACTTATTATTGCATATAATTTTAAATCCAACATTGGTCCATCAAAGACAAAGATAAGAACAAAATATATATTGTTTATTATTATTATTATTATTATTATTATTAATAATAATAATAATATTTATATATTATTTTATTTTAATAATTTATACATTTAGGGTGCATGTACAACACTAAAGATAAATAAGAAAGTCAGTTAACACCTTGTCCTCTGCTAAATAAATTACTATATTATTTTTAATATAATAATAATTGTTTACTAACATTATGTAACAGTACAAACAGTAATCGTGCAGAAATATAAATACTGGCCATAACGTAAGATGTAGATTCTTTGCTGTATTGTAAAATACATTATGATCCATATTAATGGATATCTCAAGCTTTTGTGGGAAGGGAAGCATTATATTTATAAACAGACAGAGGTCAGTTTTTCACATGAGCACACAATATAATTTTTAATTGCAAGTTGCCCTTACTTTATATGAAATAAATAGTCAGGTAGAAAAGAATATATTGCAGCTGAAGTGTTAAAGCCTGCAGGCTTGTTCTTTTGCAATACAAAAAGATTAAATTAAAAGGTAATAAATGCCTTGGCAGTGAAATTAATTTTCAGGGGATATTCCCACACATGGCTTTGACTTTCATGGCAAGGTATGTGGGCTGATTCTGTAGCTCTAGGGTTTTAAATAACCCTGAATGCATGGCAGAGCCTTTTTCTACATGATAATATCCTACCTATTCTTTCTTCTTTTATGAGAGAAGCACCTACACATCTTTCTAGCACAGAGTCTATGGAGAACACAAGCAAGTTTAACACCAAAAAAAGCATTAAAGGAGCTACCAAAAGACATTTTGACAACTTGAATCAGATAACATGTATTTAAGCACGTCTGGGTGTCTGCTCACTTCGCGGTTACTGCAGTCATATACGTGACTGGGAACAATCCTTCTGTTAAATCATTGCTAATAGAGGTCAGCTGGAGCACAATTAGTGTTGAATTAAAAGATTTTCATTCTGAGCTTAATGACTTCATCTTGATTAGAAAACTCATGGACACTGCAGCCAAAACCAAAATAAAATTGAAATAAGCATATGCATAGAAACATGCATGCAAAATGCAAATAAAAGTTACCTCTTACATTGTTTGCACAATGGCTTAAATACACATAAAGTATGAATCATTATATATTTATAATTACATATATATATATATATATATAAATGATAAAATGCTACAGTTAAAAAACCTGTTATATGGTTAACGGTACATGTACGTTCCTGTAAAATTTACATGGAGAAAATGTGAATTGACTTCCCAGAATTCCCTACATTATATATATATATATATATATATATATATATAATAGGTTTAAATGTTAAATATATTGAATTATAAATTAAATTTTATGAATATACAATAAATATATACATGTAAATTTAAATATTTTCTAAACACAGTATGTGTATGTTTTTATATATACACATATATTACATTTACAAAATTCTTTATTTTGAGTGTGCCCCCATAGCAAATGTTTTCTGGCCCAGCTCCGGCCCACACAATAACTTTACCCTCGGCCCAAGTACCGCAACGAATGACGGCATGGAACTGGCCCATAACTGGATCAAAGACAAGGGCCACACATGGGCCATAACCGGCCCAAATCTCAGCCAGTTAATCACCCTTAACTGGCCCATAACTGGATTAAAGACAAGGGCCACACATGGGCCATAACCGGCCCGAATCTTAGCCAGTTAATCACCCTTAACTGGGCCAAAACAGGTTTCATTATTAATACCGATTCCCAGCCATAATTTAACCATATCTACTCCATCTTTAACCAGAAACCCCAAAACTGAGCCATAACCCAGCCTAATCTTACCCAAACCATGTGTACAAATAAGTCAAAAGAAAATTAAATGTAAAAAAATTCTTTATTTAACAATAATGCACAAGCCAAAATAAATGCACAAAATAAAGTAATATTTTAAAATAATATGCCAGCTAGAATTGTTAAACTGTGTGAATGCTATTTCAGTTGCCTGAACTGCCAACATGTACAACATCAGATAACTAAATTAATTTGAATGAATGTAGCACTGAAATGTTAAACAAATTATAAAATAAACTTTACTCTCAACAGAGAGCAAATTAAAACTATTACTTAAAACAAATTAAGACATCAGAATGTTTGTATGTGTGAGGGAAAAATTGATCCTATTTAGGAGTGTCCTCAGGAAATGAAGTACAGCTCTGCAGCCCCTCTTTTCTCCTCAAGCGCTCTCTCCTTCCTCCATCTCTATCAGGAGCAAGCTGAAGCCATCTTTGTATATTTGCTTCTATCTCCTGATCAGTGGCATGTTGTGTCAGATGATTTTTTTCTCACAGCAGCTAAAAGACAAAATATTAAATTAATAATACAAAATTGTTGAATGCATATACAAACATTCATCACTGTAAATACTGTAAATAAATTTGGGTAACAGATTAAAGTAGCTTCAGCTACAGTTAGTGGTACTATTAAATGCTTG
>JAUMHR010000049.1:23618778-23634671 GCA_032361145.1 Enteromius fasciolatus
AAACGGAAAACCCAGAGTTTCCCTTATCTCAGGGTTAACTAACTCCGAGTTTTCACTTAACCTCCTTTGTGAAATAGTCCCCAGGTTTTCAAACAGTTGTATCTCAACCATATATCAGTAAAAAGCTTATTTATCAGATTTCAGATGATATACATCTGAATAAAAAAAATAAAAATAAAATAATAATAATAATAATAATAAAACAAAAATATACCTTTATGCCTGGTTTTGTGGTCAAGGGTCACATTTTTAAATGATGAAATTGACATGAAAATGTATTGCTAATCGGAATTCCTAATAATAGGACTGACTCACAATAACGGCTTAGCTCTGCCTTCTGAGTTTTAATTCTTTTACATCCAATGATAGACAACATTCTTTCCCTTTGAACAAATTAGAGTAAAACAAATCTTCAGTTAGAGGCAGCGTGGCTTATGGGGATAAAAAATGTAGTTGCCCTCATCAACCACAGTACCTGTCAACACAGCATTATTAGAGCACATCAAATCCTGATTTAAATCTATTTCCTCACGAAATAACATGTAAATTAGCTTTGCCATGATAGGACATAAAACCCAAACAACTTCAAAAATGTCATGACTAAGGTGTTCCATATTCATGAATTAAGCGGATTATCATTGCACTCATAACACTCGATTCAGCATCGGTGGAAAAAACTGAAAAAAAAAACAACCTGCAGTGGGTGGATGAATGTCATCCTTATACCCTTGTCGGAACAAGCACAAAGCTCAATTATGATTCATGCGCTTCTTTTCTAAATCAACCTTTATCTTGCACCTGTCCATTAGAAAGAGTTCTGCACGTAGTTTATCTCGGTCGTGCCGTGTATTTAATTGAAATTCAGTCTCCGCCGGCTCTTTATGTAATTGCCTCATGGTGGAGATACATCTTGGGCAACAATGCAAACCTTTGAACCCATTTCATCAGAATGTTCCATTTCCTTTTTGATCTTATCTGATGTCTATATTCATTGCCAACAATCGCTTCACATCAGTAAGCAGGGCCTAATTACCTTTGTATTTGGCATTGCGTGATGCCCCATCCGTAATCCCACCTGACAGGAATCCCTCAGAGTATATGCATCTTCGTAAGAGAAGTGAATATGCGTATGCTCATTATATTAATGCCGTAAATTTCTTGACTCCCTATTGCACGTACAGGAGACGGACAAGAGCGAAGGATAGACTGAGGGAGGAGAGATTTGATTTCTACCGCATTGCAGGTTTCTGCTCTCTTTCGTATTCGAATTCATCTTGAATTCACGCTGCATATTATCTGTCTCTCTAGTCCCTGAAGCCTGACTGCTGCGTTCGCCTGGATCCTTGTTAAAACAATGCTGGGAGAAGGAGAGAACACCTTGCCGTGCTAAAGCAAACATCCCCTACACTGGATCAATATTTGACGCTAAATTTTTTAACGCTTGATAAGGTGTGCTTCCTTGCTAAGACATAAGCAATCTTGCTTAAGTGATATTTTTGTATCTTGTATCAAGATGAACATATAGACATTTTAAGTTTGCGATTGACTTAAATTTGAATAAAAAAAGAATAGACTTCTATTACTGAGAAAACAAGTGTATTTCTGTTTTATTTATAGTCTTGTAGTGTGAACTGAATGGAATGTGATGAGAGAGAATGCCCCTGAACAAACAGTCAACATTTCTTTTCATTGCTTCCCTGCTTGCAAACAAACACAACTTAACAATTCATGAATAAAGAATATTATCAGCCAGCTCTTTATATAATGTTGAATACATAAGTAAGTACATAAGTTGAGTATCCTCAAGAAGGCAACATACTGTATACTATATAGTAAATCCAACACAGTCTCTCGACCAGTTCGCACGTATTCATATGAGGTGCCAAATTTGTGCCAATTCGTACAACCTCACTCGTACGATTTTGTACAATTTGTCTAAAATCCTGTGATGGGTAGGTTTAGGGGTAGGGTTAGGTTTAGGTAACTTGTACAAATTCATACAAATTGGCAATTCGTAAAATACGTACAATTTAGAACAAATCGTTGAGGTCGTACGAATTTGTACGAATTGGCCACCTCGTAAAATATGTACGAATTTCTGTGAGATCAGGTTGAGTAAATCTCAGCTATCCTTAAAAAATGTAAACTATATTATGCACATCACTGTCTATAATTAAAGTTGGATACACAGTATGTCCATTTTATCCATCTGTATACCGTATAATCACGTAGGACAATATAACCAATATAATTGGGGGTAACGCATTACAAGTAACGCGAGTTACGATATAATATTACTTTTTCCAAGTAACTAGTAAAGTAACGCATTACTTTTTAATTTGAGAGTAATGTAACTGAGTTACTTTTTTTTTTAAAAAGTAACGGCAGTTACTTTGTTTTATTATTTATTGACTGACAAATCTCCTGACCCCATGTTGTGGTGTGTGAATACAGTGTAGTTCTAGACTAAATGTGAATGTGCATTACTTCATCTCATTCTGAAAAACACATTTAGTATTCATCAAAATGAGCGATTTATCCTGCTGATGAACAATACAAACATTGACAACCAATCACAATCAATCCTGCTATCATGCAATTGAGAATTTAAAGCGACAGATGCACTTCAGCTTATAATGAACAGACGACGCAAAACAGAAACAGACTAAGTGTCAGAACCAGCTTTGTTTCTTTTTTTTTTTGATTCCCATCTATACTTTTCAGAGATTCACGGGCTACTGCGCTCTGATCGTCACACAGCAGGGAAAGTACTGCTTATGGACTTACTGGAAATGTCTTTGACATTAACAGCAGTGTCATCAAGATACAGAAGCTCAATGTCGATAAATCACACAAGCGGTTGATAAGCAGTCAATAAAGCATGCCGTGTCTTTCCACCAATGGACTGAGCCATTCTGTTCCTCTGGACAAGCTTTAAAGATCAAGACCTAAAAAGCCTCCAGTGTATAAGTGTTTGTACCTGAGTGAAAGCTAGAGAAAAGAAAGGAGGGGGGGGGGGGGAGGGGGTTCACAGCCGCTCAAGTGAATCATTATGTTCTAAACATGTGCTGTAGTTGAGAATGGGCTACTAATAGATTGGGGATGGAAGGGATATACTTAAACATGTTGCATGGGTGCCGGAAGCCTAACAGAATACACAGGGGGTTGAACCTGCTTGAGGGTTGAATTCCTTCTTGCAACTGGCCTGTTTTGTAAAATGAACTGTCAAATTTCAACTTTAATTACTGCAGTGTTTTGCTAATTATTTTTGCTGAATTGTTCACTCTTTGTAAAAGTCTACAAGCATACCTTTAAGATGTACGTTTCTGTTGTTACTGTTAACTTAAATTAAAACTATAAAAAATCTTTATGTCACTCTGTAAGCTAACTGAAATAAGTCGAAGTTCTAAAAGTACCAACACTAAAATAAAAATATTTGAAATAAAATATGAAATAAAAAATTAAATAAAGTGACAAACAAATTCTAAAATGTAGAAGATATGAAGATATGATAATAAAAGATTATTATAAATGTGCATATACACTATAATAGTACATAAATAATACTAACAATGCTTGTATATATGTTCATTAACCATCGGTAAAAATCAGTTGTAAGGAATGTTAAATGTAAATCAAAGTTTAATCATTTTACAGTTAGTATTACTACCATCACCAGGCCCAAAAGAATGTGAAGCCACTGAACCCTGCATAAAGCTTTGGATGCCAGTCAGTCACAAAGTTTTACATGTCATCTGCCCCTTGCCTCTTAATTTATTAAATAGTTTCACTAATTTGATAAAGCTTCCAGCTGGCCATAAGAATGCAGCTTCCTATGTTCATGTAAACTACACATATTTTAAGTCTGCAGATTCCATCTGTGCCCAATAAACTGTATATTTCAAAATACAAAAGGCATAATGACCAAATTAAATAAATGAATAAGTGCATACATAAATACACCCATGGATAGTACAATTTGTTACGCACACATCCCAAAATACCATTTCTTAATGCCTAAAATGCTGTAATTTTTTCTTTTTAGATACAACCACAGCTGCCAGCTTGTAAACATGATTTTTTTTTTAAGGTGCAGTCTGGTAGGGACACACCAGCACACCAATATCTCATGCTAGGGACCAGAATCCAAAACACAACATATGCTGGTGATCAGTTCTTTTCAGCATGCCTAAGAAGGCCATTGTGTGCCAAGTACACCCATGTGAGTATTTTCCACCGCTGGGGTGGCTGCTACTACCTTTTTAAACATAGCAACAGCAATAATTCTTCGGTACACTGCACCATGTAAAGAGTGCGGAACATCTAAATGACAATAAATCAAAGATAGTGCTACTTAATGCACATTCATCATTGCAAATAAAGTATTTGTGCCAAGGTTCCTCACTGCCCTAAGGAACGTGCACATAACTGAGGTCAATGAAAATGTTTGGAATTTGAAAATATATATAAAAAATATATACCTTTATTATCCCTCAAATATGCATGGATGTGACTCTAGTGCATACATGCTTAAAAATGAAGGTTCATTAATGCTATTGAGAACGTCCATAGAAACTTTACATCCTATAAAAGTGTCTTTATCATAGAAAAGGGTTCCCTAAGAAATAAGACTTCTAAATAATACTAAAGAAAAAAAAACTGTTCACTAATATGTTCTTTGGGGAACCAAATATGGTTCTACTGTAGCATTGTTGTGAAAAATCTCTCTTATCTTTACTTTAAAGAGTATACGGAAGATTGTTTAATGACATCCAAAAGTCGGAGAAAAAAAACGCAAAAACATTTCCCAAAATAACCCATTTTGATTCCACAATACTTGTGAGGAGAATGCTGTGAAACTCAATCTTGTGTGGTTTACCATTTTATTCAGAAAAAAGTCTTCCTGTAAAGAAATGGAAAACAGCACTGCAGATGAACCTCTGGGAAGAGAATGAGATACGGTAAGACCGGCCTTTTCCATAATGGCACTCAAAGTTGAAAGCGAATAATCCCTCTCAATGGATCCCAAGGTTGTCTGTATGAAAGTAGTCTTGAGACAGCTGACTCTGGCCCAATACTGATCCCATCAGATGCTTTCTCAGAACTATAAAAACCAAGCCTAAACGCTTTATTGAAGTCTTCACGATTTGTCTTGCTAGGGATTTAGATTTCCGTAAATGTGTGAAATGAATACGCATGATGCATGCTAATGGACTACCATTAGCAGTGTGGAATTAGAGAGGGCTTGTTCTATAGTCTACTAATGGAGGACAAAACTTAGTCTATTAATTCAAATTATCAAAAGATTAATACATCCAAGTCAAGCACAGAGAACTGTAGAAATTATATTTTTCTCATTTTGATAATTTTTTGTATTTCCAGCAATTCCAACACCGTCTCACAACCAATTCATACAAGGTCCCAAATTTATGCTAATTCATAATTATTTGCACGACCTCACTCGTACGATTTTGCATGATTTGTATAAAACCCTTTGACGGGTAGTTTTAGGGGCGGGGTTAGGTTTAGGTCATTCATACAAACTGGCAACTCGTAAAATACGCACGATTTAGAATTTCGAGTGAATTAAAATCGTATGGAAATCGAGTGAATTAGCCACCTCGTAAAATATGTATGCATTGCCATGAGATTAAGTTGGCTATTTGCATTGACTAAGACGGAAATGTTATTTATTTTTTATCACAGTTTATCTTAAGGTGGTGGCGCTTTCTGGCTCAGTGGCTGATAGAAAACCAGGCAAAAAAATCCCTTTGGATAAAACAAATAGAGTCCTATCTGGGGAGCAGAATATCATAAACCTAGAAATTCAACTCTTTTTACTTGCCTGAGCAACAGCATTTCATAAAATTGTGTAAAAATAATACAGAAAACCCAGTTGACTCACAAAAAGAAGTTTAGCAGAATACCTAAGCTGCTTCTTTATGGGGGAAAGTAAATACATAAATTAGTCCATATATCTTGGTTGTATCAGGTAGGAGTAAACCCTTTTATTTCCAAGCCTCCTTTAGTATGGGACTGAACTAAACGTGGTTGAAGCAAATTGCCAATCTTGCTGAGCGTAATATGAAGCATGTTTATGTGGAAAAAGTGGAGGTGAGATGAATATGACACATTTGATGGATGACGTCTAGATTCTCTAATGGAACAGATGTGTTCTCTAATTGAGTTGCTGAGATCTCACACACATATGGGGGTACCTGCCAGTTTGGAAAATTAGACGTTAATACTAACATTTTACTTCTGTAATTTGATAGAAATCCAAGAAGTCGAGCAGTGTATTAATAGACATAAGTTGATACCAAAATGTATGAAATCTCACTTGGAGATGTCCACAAATATTCCAGAAGTTTATGTGCACAAGAAAATGGCCAGGGAAAAATATTATAGTTAAAATTATGCTTGTTTTATTTACATAAAATGTTGAAAGCTTGATTTGTAATTTCAAAAAAAAAAAAAAAGTATTTTATGCTCTCTGTCACGTACGCTCGCTGCGAGTTTACACAGAGTGCCTCTCAGTAGGACAGAGAACCAGGAAACACGAAGGACTTCGAATGCAAAACATTTAATACTAGAATCAGAGTGAATACAAAGGCTGACGAGGCAGCAAAACTCACACATGCAGAGACATAGAGACTTCAACACTCAATAACTCAAACAGAAAAACACAGGGCTTAAGTACACAAGAACTAATGAGTAAAGTGAAGGCAGCTGGTAAGAAACACAGGTGAATACAATGGACTAATCAGGGAGAAACCAAAAAGACACAGACAGGACTGAACCAAAATTACAACGATGGGGGAGACAAAGCAGACAGGACAGAAACATAAAGTTACACTCACCAAGGATGCATTTATTTGATCAAAAATACAGAAAAAACTGCAACTTAGACATTTTGCATGTGTTTTATTTTATGTTTGATCAATAATCTATGTTTGTAATTTATTTAAAAAAATTGACTGACCCCAAACTTTTGAATGGTATATTGTAACCTGGAAAATTACAATAATCAGAAAATGATGGCCATTGTAACTGATATTTAAAAATAACTCACTTTAGATTTTTTTATACAGATCAAGATCTAAAGGACTAGTGCAACACACTGAAAGGTTTTGCCTGAGCAAACATCAGATGTAATGATCAAACATAATTTTATTTGAATGTACAGGCATAATGCAATGATCCATAGCAGTTCTT
Source organism: Enteromius fasciolatus (assembly GCA_032361145.1). NCBI lineage: Eukaryota > Metazoa > Chordata > Actinopteri > Cypriniformes > Cyprinidae > Enteromius > Enteromius fasciolatus. Next base: position 23,625,994 of record JAUMHR010000049.1, read on the forward strand.
ATTATCTTTTATGCTTGAACTGATTTTTTATTTATTTTGCATAAAAAGAGACACAAGACTCTCTCTAATCTCTGATTAATCTGAATGAATAACATTCAAACGTTAATTGACTTTTTCTAACCTGGGGAAGCTTGTTGTCTGTAAAATGTGTGTACTCATAAGTTATTACGATAGTTATTAATAGTATTCCAGTGTTGTTGCAGTATATAGAATGTACTATGTGCAGCATGTAGATTTATCTTCTTACTATAACCAAAAAGTGCATCCCATAATGCAGTGTACGTGTTCTACCATGTTCAGTGTGATGGATAAACTGCTGTTAATTAACAAAATACAAGCAATTTGTATTGCATTAAAATGGGCCTGATTGACAATCAGTTTTGCATGCTGTTGTGCAAATGGAATAGATAACAGTTGGAAATGATAGGCAATTAGCAAGACACCCCTAATAAAGAAGTGGTTCTGCAGGTGGTGACCACAGACCACTTGTCAGTTCCTATGCTTTCTGGCTGATGTTTTAGTCACTTGAATGCTGGCGGTGCTTTCAGTGGTAGCATGAGACGAAGTGTCTCGTGCTACCTTGTGTTGTCCCACACAAGTAGCTCAGGTAGTGCAGCGGAAGAAGATTTGCTGTCTGTCAACGTAGTGTCCAGAGCATGGAGGCGCTACCAGGAGACAGGCTAGTACATCAGGAGACATGGAGGCGGCCGTAGGAGGGCAAAAATCCAGCATTTGTGCATTTTTCACAGATGAAAGCAGGTTCACACTGAGCACATGTGACAAACGTGACAGAGTCTGGAGACGCCGTGGAGAACGTTTTGCTGCCTGCAACATCCTCCAGCATGACCGGTTTGGCAGTGGGTCAGCAATTGTGTGGGGTGGCAGTTCTTTAGAGGCCTCCATGCGCTCGCCTGAAAGTAGCATGACTGCCATTAGGTACTGTACCGAAGATGAGATCCTCAGACCCCTTGTGAGACCATATGCTGGTGCGGTTGACCTTGGGTTCCTCCTAATGCAAGACAATGCTAGACCTCATGTGGCTGGAGTGTGTCAGCAGTTCCAGATGCTATTTACTGACCCACCCGTTCCACAGACCTGAATCCAATTGAGCACATCTGGGACATCATGTCTCGCTCCATCCACCAGTCTGCAGCCCAGACTGTCCCTGGAGTTGGCGGATGCTTTAGTCCAGGTCTGGGAGGAGATCCCTCAGGAGGCCATCCACCACCTCACCAGAAGCATGTCCAGGCATTGTAGGGAGGTCATACAGGCACGTGGAGGCCACACACACTACTGAGCCTCATTTTGTATTGTTGTAAGGACCTTACATCAAAGTTCAATTTTGAGTGTGACTCCAAAACCAGACCTCCATGGAATAATACATTTGATTTCCATTGATAATTTTTGTGTGATTTTGTTGTCAGCACATTCAACTAAAGAACAAAGCATTTGATAATATATATTATTATTTAATAATAATATTTCTTTATTTGTTTAAGCAGTAGTGTACAGTACATAGAAGCTTTTTATTCTACAATGGAATAGAAAAATGTCACACAATACTGAAAATTAACATTTCCACTATAAAAATTAAATACAATTAAAAATAATATATTAAGTCCTGAGAAACAAGACATTTTCCACTAAATTTCATTTCACAAACTCTGCAGACAGTCATGAGTGTTCTGCTTTTTTGGGGGGAGGATTCCAGTGTTGTTCTTATTGTGTTGAGATGTGCAGGCCTCAGGGCTGTGCTTATGTTGCTATCTGCAGATGAACTATGACAGGAGAGGTGTGTGCTAAATAAATAATTCTCTTTCTTGCCCAAAACAGCAGCTCTGAGTAGTGAAGCGACAGCGCCACAGGGCTACAGGAAGCACAAGCACAGAACACAAAACCTACCTAGCCATGCGTGTGTGTGTGTGTGTGTAAATGCATGAATGAAGCAAATGGTAAAACAACAGCTCTTGCACAAAAACATGTATGCATTACTTAATATTTACTAGACTGCTTGCTATGCATGGCGCCACAATACTAGGGTGTTTTGGTGGTTACTTATTGGCCCAAGACAAACGAGTCTGCCTCTATACCATGCTGGCATCTATGACTTCAGTTTCTCCAATTTATTTACCTGTTTTATTACCAGTGTCTATCTGATCACTTAGAAAAACAAAAGAACATCTCTTTTCAATAATTTTAGGTATCATTTATGTCTGTGGCACAAATAGTGTGGGCTTATGAACAGACAATTAATATTTGAGGGTTGTTCAAATGCAAATATCTTAGCAATTACCAATAAACAGAAAGATCACTAGCCTGTATGCTCAATATGATAGCAATTAATAAGCTATATTATGAAATAAAAGCAAAAACAGAAGTCTGTTCTGTGAGGAAGAACAGATTCCTCCAGCTTCCTATCTGACTTATTCAGCACTAAACTGTAGAGATAGACAATTATTCAGAAACTTTCCAATCAACAGTTCATTTGTTTGATTAACTCAGTCTGTATAATTCACGCTAATTAGCTTTGAAATTGTTATGTCTAATTAACGTTTTCAAATTAATTGAATTCTGTTCTCCTAATTGGCACATCTCAGTTTAATGCTATTGTACTGTTTCTTTCTCTCTGTCTCTTTGTATATAAAATTATATATTATATCATTTAATTTACTGGAAAGGCATTACTGACTCACTGAAATTCAAAAACACATAATGGGCGTCTCATAGAATTATGGTTTAAACATTTATTCCCTGATTGCATAATGCAGAAAGCCTTTATTCTTTCTTCACATGGGAGAAATTAGAGTTTTCAGAGGTTCTTTGTTTCGGTGGCTTATTAAGTTCTATTCAACACAATCATGCCATCAATTTGCATAACTAATTGAGTATTAAGTCTCATTCTCCTTTTCAAAATGATCACAACATTTGGGGGATTTATGTTCAATATGTTCAAATTTGTTTAAATTTGGCATAAAAATGTACAGTTTCATTTAAGACATTAAATAAATGCCACCCAACTAATGTTTCTCCTCACAGAAACTTATGCTATCATAGTTTACACCACAATAAATAGTTTGAAATAGTTATGAAAACTAGTATTGGTATTATCGCAACCTATAGTCTCATAAAAATATGTACTTTTGTGCACATTTTTTGATTAGATTGATATACTGTAGGCGTGTATTGCATCATTTCAGAATTGAAATATCCATGGACTGCTGCAAAAAGTTAAATGATGCTGGAGATATGCCCTACACCAAATTCAACCCCAAACCTACCTTCTGTGAAAACTCATAGATATCAAGCTGGATATGTTTGATGCTAACGTTCAAAAGCATCAGTTTTAAATATCCCAGCATATCAATATTGTTTTGAAGTCATAACATGATATTATAAGTACTATGTAATTGTGCAGAAATTACACTTTAATAATCATAGTTTATTATATTATATAGTTATATTAAGAAGCCCACTGGACATTCCTGACAATGCTTCTTCACCAACTAGACCAAAATGTAACCGTTAAATATGAGCCAAGAAATTTATGCTGGTCTAAATAGCTTTTTAATTTCTGTTTAATAATTTCTACTCCTTCTCCAGGCCTGGAAATCAAATTTGCCAGTTTTCTATGACCATTACAACTCTTTAACATCTTACGGTGCAATATACAAGTCTGTATATTGTTTCAGAGGGTCTTAGAATAATCTTGATTCCCTGACAATTCTTCATGCCCTATCTAAAAGGCCTTTGACTGCATTTTAACATACATCAGTCTACAAAATAAATTCACCTGTTCACCACATGACAAAAATGGCGAATTCTCCCAGCAGCCTAAATTTAGACTCACTATTCCATAAGGGATCTGTATTTCACTCCTCTTGTGTTCGAGAATGCTCAGAAGTCCTGGTGCGAGCAAGCATTAAGCTGAGTGAGCAGCATATTCTATTCTGAGTGAGTCGCTCACCCCAGCAGGCCTTGTTTTGGCCTGAGGCTAGTCTGCCAGGGCTGACCACTCCTACCTCAGGTAGCACTGAGCAGACACCTTCAAGAGCCCACAAATGAGGAGCAAGTAAAAAAAAAAAAAAGGGGGTTGCTTAGAGTGGCTTAGTGGTGTATAATGTGTCCTCCATGGAGTTGGAAGGATTGATAAGAAATCAACAACGTCTTCAAAATACAAGCCGAGCAAAACAGAATAGACACATTTCAAAGGATGCCAAATGTTAATTTCTGAGAAATTAAAGGTCATACACATCAACTTATATAACCTTGTCAAATCAACCTGAAATGACAAAAGCTCCCACTTTCCTATTTTGCTCAATGGATTTAACATTTATAAAATAACACTTAAATGAGGTCATGCAGCAGAATTGAGCAATTTGAAGACATGCTCCGTATTGTAGATTTAAAACTGGCTATTGAAGTCAAATACATCTCCATCTCCTTGGTGGAAGAACTGTTAATTTAGATTTAATTATTAATAAATACATATTAGGGTTATTACGAAGTAGGAGGGGACACAGATGGTAAGTTCAATCACAATAATGTTTATTTACAATGAGTTCCATTTTTCTTGTTATTATATTTTTTTACGAAAATTCATTTGATAATGCTTAACGCTGATAATGAACATGGTTTTGCGCAGCTCGTTAGTGAAAAACGGCTGTGCGTAGTATATACGGCTCAATGTGAAATCACGCACCTGATGGCATTTACCGCCGGTTACAGGACCGGCTTTACTGACAAAACGCACAAACATAACGGACGATCCGGATCAGTGCATCACTAGTAATTACAACAGTGAATTTCGCTCACTTAATTACAGTGGGCTTCAAAGACGCACAACTGTATATCTGACTAAATCAACATAACCTGATTCACACACCAAAGAGGAATTTTAAATATTAGATCAGGTGGAACTTTTATTTAGCCCATGTTCCAGATGTTGTTTTTTACATGTCCTGTTTTTTTTGTTTTTAACCATTAGCAAAAAAAAATATATAATGCCCGAAACTGGGTGTTTGTGTAGTAAGATTAATGAAGCTGAACACACAAGCTGACTGCTTTCACAAGTGACAGATACGATTTATAAATAGGTGAAAAGGGATGTCACTGGAGACTATCACATAACGGCTTTTATCACTGCCAGGACCCACAGTTCACCGCTTTCTTTGACACTGGGTGATAATGTCAGCTTAACAGCAAACATTAACCCCTGAATTACAATGTGGACATAAAAACTAAAATAAAAGGGCTATCAAAGGTACACATTTATATGACAGAAATTATCTGGATATGGTAGACAGAATATGCAAAATTGCTGGTCGTTTTGGCAATTTGAAAAGGGCAGTGATTTGCATTTCATATTCAGAAGTAAGAACCTGGGGATTGTTTAATGAAATGTCTTGCATGTTCCATTACTAATAATAGACTACACTTGTTCTAAGTCTTTGCTATTAGAAATATCTGTGCAGTCCTTCCATGGTTAATATATTGCTGATGTTTTCAAATTTAAAAACAGCTAAATGTTGTCACTGTCAGTTGTCATTAAAATGCTCATATTATTATTATTATTATTTATTTATCTATTTTTAATGTAGTGTAGAGGACTATATAAATATGGCCTGTCAATTGCACAAAAGAATAATCATAACTCAAATATTATGTAGTAAAATTGTTTTCAACCTTACTGTATAAAGCAGAATTAAACATTTTTCATTTTTAGTCTTTTATGGTAGTTTTTACTAGTTTTTATTTGCGTTCTGTAGTTTGAAAACCACCTGTGTCTAAAAAGTAATGCAACCAATTCCAAAAAATAAATAAATAAATAAAAATACATGTTTGTAATTATTGGATTGGATCTGACCTCAGATCATGTGTGTTGTTGATGTTCTTTTGCTTTCCTTTAAAACGAAAGTAATACAGTATGTTACTTCCCGTGTTACAGACACGCCAGACTCCACCCTCACCCAATCACAACGCACACCGTCACCGGAGTATTAACACAATCACCTGCCACCTACACCTGGATACAATCAGCACGTCATTAAGGAACCACATAAAACCACACACCATGCCACAGTCAGTGTTCTGGCTCATTTCAAGCGGATTCATCTCCTGATAAGACAAAGCTCTTTGACGAATACTTAACTTTCTACTAAACTTGTGTAATACAGTATCCCTGTGTTGCTCCTCAGTTATCCTCTCCAGGCTCCTTGCAATCCCCTGAGTATCCCTTGTGTCTCCAAAGATGTGGTGTGTGGTGTTGTGGTTCGTCTGTGTGTTGTCTCCGTCTTCAGTGTGTGCTCCAGCGATCTCCATTTCCTGCAAGAGAAAGAACTCTATTAACTCTACGACATTCATCCAGATTATTAATTTAACTCCTATACTTACCAGTTTCTGTTGATCCATTCCTTCTGAACTCCTCATGTTGTAAATAAACTTATTATCATTCATCTTACCTCCTGTGTGCAGTCCGCTTCGTCACACCCTGCCAGTGGAAAGTTCTATTCAGTCTTATATGTATTACATGTACGGTTTCAGTTGTTCTTTTCCCTGGGAATCAAACCCATAACTTTGGCCTTGCATTATGTTTGCACTACAGAAAATCCTAATTTTAAGCTTGCATCATGACCAACTGACTTCTCTTACAAAACAGCTGTTTTTTTCCCTCCTTTTTTTTTTTTTTTTTCTCCATAGCAGACATTTAATAGCTCACTCCAAAACGAGCATGTCTTGGCAAATATGCTGTAGATTAGCAGCAAGGCAATCAATTTATTATGTGATAAACTGTCTGCACACAAAAGCAGTTTACACAAGGTAATAAGTTATTTCCTCCACTGACTTCTAATCAGATAGAACAGCCTCCAGTCTCCCTGTTAAGATCCCATCATGTTACATGGTTTTGACTAGAGATTTGTCTCCCCTGAGAAAGGTTCTCTGATATACAATAAAGCACCATTTACACTCCACCTACAGAAATTACACCATTAACTCAAAATCTGACGTTCTGCACCAGGAGAAATATTCCCTTCTCTAAAGGACAATTAGACCTTTACACCCGAATAACACACATTATTTTTAAAGAATAGTTTACTTCTAGTACTTTAATAAAATTGCAAATTTCCGCATATCTGCTTTTAAACCCTCTGGTCCCCTTGCCTACTTGTGTTTCATTGAAAGTGCATTAGTTTAAATGTATTTTTGTGGTTGTTAAACACATTGAGAAACCAGTGTGAGTTACTGTTTGTGATAATCAACTGCATGCCATAAAAGTGGAATATAAACATTTAATTGGCAAATTAACCCAGAATTATTTCTTTAAATATTGCAAAGCGCTGTACTGTGCTATATCGTCAATCATTTTTACACACCAGGGTTACTGAAATCTGTATTAATAAGAGAACCCTATTTTTCCTGTTATTTACTGAGGAATGTTTCAGGAATATTTAATTCTGGTTCCCAACAGAACAAAAGCCCAATAGAATGTATCTACTGATTTTTGGATTATTGCAGAAAATAAGATCTTTCTGTTCTATCATAATAATCTTCGTAACAAAACACAACTAGATACTTTCTTTTAAGACAACCCTGGTGAAAAAATAAATAAATAAAAAATCCATGCTTCAAAACAAATACCTAACTAGCTTATGCTGGATTTTTCAACAGGGAAGAAGTTAAAAGGCGTAAAGTTGAAAATGTTTATTTTTTTAATTACAAGACGTTAATTGATTGATTAGAGTGTTATGGTTTACTTAATTTTATCAGCTATTTGGACGTTAGCTATTTTATCATTATTTTTGATGGCACCGATTCACTGCAGTGGATCCATTTTGAAGCAAATGATGCTACATTTCTCTAGATCTGTTTGAATGAAACAAACTCATTGTTGATATTGAATGACCTGAGAGTGCTTTTTTTTTTTTTTTTTTTTGGTTATTGACATAACTCATTTGAAAGGGGGTTTTATTGTGTTATTTATATATATATATATATATATATGTATTTTTTCTTTTCTTTTGTGTAGTAAAATTAAATGTGAACATGCAGTATATTGCACTTAAACAAAAACGTTGTTTTAGCCATAAAAAAAAAAAAAAAAACTCATTGGCTTTAAAACGCTGAAGCCTGAAGTGCTAAAATGGTCATTTTTTGGCCTACAAAAATATGTAGTCCCTGCAGCACTCTCTCTCTCTCTATACAGTATATATACATACATAGTGACCGACCCCATCAACTTTCCATGAACTTCTGTCCTTGTGGCTTGAAATAGTACTTAAAGTGATGACAGTGTATTCCCTTTCTGTTCTTCTCTGGCAAATTCAGTTACTCCCTCTCTACTCCTTTCCCCTCTGAAGATACAATATCTTGCCTCCAAGGGCACTCCAGAATATGAATTATGTTTGAGCGAAAGTGTAAATATCCCCCGTTGACAACTTGTTGGTATTGTGTCCGTGTGGAATCTGATGCGATACACATTGGGGTAGGCCCTGTGCCCAGCAGGCGTTTGGTTGCCTTGTCACTACAGCTGAAACCTTGAGAGGAGAGCAGCTTTTAGCACAGGCCTTGTATATCCACTGGGGGAAATAAGATGTTGTGAGAGTTTGCAACCCAGTCTCATATAAAAACGTACCCTGACTACATTTGTCCAAAGTGCAAAACGTAGAGGGGTTACAATAACG
>JAUMHR010000049.1:23775514-23796167 GCA_032361145.1 Enteromius fasciolatus
TACTATGGGAGGAAGTGGACCGTGACTTCTGTAATTAGTGTCCAATCAGTCAATGTTTAAATAAACTGAGAGCTCGGAGGCCCAGATTGTGCAGAGCTGTAATGGTGGATATTTTGATGAATCAATAATTTAAGAATGTTCATTTGTATAAACCTTTTATATAATAAATTGTTTTTGTAGTTTGTGTTTTTGCTTATCAGTGCAAAATTATCCCAAATTATAAAGGATTAATGCTAATTAATTATCCAAAATTTTCCAAACTTTTGGAGGACAGTGTACATTTATGCCTTTAGCACATACTTTTATCCAAAATAGGATGTTAGAAATTCGCCACCGAGCGAATCCAAATACAGTTCTTTTTTTCTTATTTAACAGAGGATTATAAGAAATTTGTCACAAAGCCAATAATATTCATTGTGTACAATGACAGCTTTTAATGCATTTGTTTTACTGTGGCTGGTGGTAGAAAAAAAACTGAACTCTTCTTGTACTACTTCAGACTTGCCGCATCACCATGGATCTTGAAGATGCCTGTTGACTTCCCTCTCCCTCACCTCTTCCCTTTGTCATGGAGTCTGACCCGAACTACCTCCGTGACCCCTACAAACCTGTGGATGAGAACATGGAGCCCCCCGATCTGGAGTGCGCCATCTGTTTCTGCCAGTTCAACAATGTCTTCAACACCCCAAAGGTCCTACACTGCAAGCACACCTTCTGCCTGGAGTGTCTTGCGCGGATGAACGTGAAGTCCACCCAACCCGACACCATCCAGTGCCCTCTGTGCCGCGCATACACCCCGTTACCCGACTTGGGTCTTCCCAAGCTAGCAAATGACCCCACGGTGCTGTCCTACCTCCCGGCTGCCATGCAGCACGTCTACAGCATCCGTTTCAACCGCAACAAAGGCAAGCTGCAGGTGAAGAGAGTGCCCAGCTCTGCCCCGGCCCTGACGCAGACCGTCAGCCAAACTCTGGACGTCGGGAACCCAGCGGGCTTGGAGGGTCAGCGAGGCAGAGACGGGGGTAGAGAGAGGTCCCTGCTGATGACCGTACTGCGAACTCCACTGTGCAAAGCTTTTATGATGAGCATGGTGGCCATAGTGACCGTCATTCTCACCATTGTTATCATCTTCACCAACAGGAAGTAAGCCCAAATACTTCAACTTGAGCATGCGTATGGTGGTGTAACATGAACTGCACGCACAGCTTGATTTTTCTAATGACGTGTACAATGTACACACAGATCGCACATGCGCTTTGAATATTTTTTTTGCACTAATTAGTTTGTCCACAAGGTGGCGACGCTGGCTTGGACCGTTGTTTCGCGGTCTGAAAAGAAATGGAACAAGAACAGCAACAAACTACGACAAAAAAACAGACTTCTGCCTTGACAAGCAATTGTCTGAGGAGATTAAAATAGCGACATTTTCAATCGCATTTAAAACTTTTGGAGTGGAAAAGGACTGGGATCATGCGTTGAGCACATGTGTGCACACACTCTGTAAATGGATCTAAAAGTGCAAAGCATACTGTGGGCTTTATTATTACTGCCACTGACTTCATCTCCATCAAAAGGTCAAATGACAGCATAAAAAAAACAAAGAAATTTTTTTTGAATTTTTCCATCCTAGGCAAATCCAAATTTTCCTTATCATGAAGACTACTGCTATATTTAACAACTGAGGAGGATAGTGGTTACTGCCATGGTGTTTAAGTGGTACTACTATGTGCAAAGCATTATAGCACCTTGTACCTTTTTTGTGTGTTACTTAATAATCTGGTGGAATGGGATGGTAATAATACTGAGGTACTTTAAACGTATGCTACTCTCTGGTATGTTCTGGCTCTAAATTCTTCAAGGGGTACAGTGTCGTCACAAAATATAAGAGGATGCTAGTATAGTGAGTACTACATTTCCAAAATATTTATACAGCTGTAGATTATAAAAACAATTATATAGAGCAACTGCTGTTTCTAAAACTGGTGGTTCTCAACATTTTTATCTCGAAGGCCTCCCATTAGCCAACATGATATTCAAAGGGCCCCGTTGTAATATAAGGTATTTCAGGTGTAAGTACAGTATGACAAAGCAATGGAAACAGGGTGTTGAAACCATACTTTAGTGATACCAAAAACTATTAAAATAATTCCAGTTTACCATTTCATCGTATGTTTTTACCAATATAACTATGTAGGGGCCTAGCTAACCTTTTTTGTTGTTGTTCATGGTTGTAAATAGGCTAAACAAAAATAAGAAAAATACTTTTTTATTATAATAATTTGTTTTATTATGCATGCTTGTTTATTACCTTGATGAATCATTTCTGTTTCTAATACCAGCACAGCTATTAAACTCTTTTTGTTTTATTTTACAAAGCAATTACATAGAGATAGCATTATCAAAGTTGGTCAGAAACGACGAAAAGAGGGCAGATTCGTTGCCCCTCGCGTGCACCAGATGGCGTCCTCTCGCCAGAGTTTGTTTTCCGAGCTTCAGTAACGCTGCTGTCTACGCAATGGAAAAGTACTGAAGCTGAAGCTCTGAAGCTGCCCCCTCCAACTCTCTTCCTTGTATGGCTGACAAAACCAAACAAACCAGTAAAAGACGATGAGTGCCATCCGCAACCTCAAAAATGGGGAAACTAATTTCTGTGTAACTTAAGTGACAAACAAAGAGGATGTGTGGAAAAAAATGAAGGAAGGAAGTACTTTGCACTGAACTAGCTGGACTTTTTCAGAATTTTGAAATCAATGCATCATTGTGCTATAGTCAAGATCTAAAAACAGCATGAGCACAATGACTCAATTAGGTCTCATTTAATATTAGCTAATGCATTAGCATTAATACGATATCACAATGATCCACATGCAATCGAACCAGCTGAAATACATGCCCATAAACCATAACAATGCTTCCTCCAGGCCCTATTGTGGTCACATCAAAATCCACTGATATGTTTGTTTAGGACTGTTTTCGCACATAAACAGTGCTTGATCTGTTCATATTTGCCCTCCTGGTTGGAGAAAACAATATAGAGGACCCTAATTTTAGCTGGAAACAACAGTTTAAAATTAAAACATATTGATGGATTCGTTCATTACAAACCAGCAGCTTTTCCCTTCACACAGTGTTAACTGATAGACTGTTGTGTGGATTCTTGGGATGTTTTAATCAGCCGTGATGCTGATTGTAACGTAAGCTAATAATAAATTGCTCCGCATATGTTTAAAAGAAGAAACGAAAACTCATCTACATCTTGGATGATCTGAGCTGAGTAAATGTATGTTAATTTTGGATGAACTATTCCTTTAACTAATCTTTAAAATGACTCATTTTTTTTTAAAGTGTTTCAGAAATATCTGGTCTCAAAGTAAATGTTACAGTCGGGACTGATTACTGTGTAAGTCATGCTGGTTGTTTCCAGATATCCACAGACATTATAAGTTCTGATTTAGAGACGGCTTGATTGTACTGTAGAGATGATTTTAATGTAGTGTAGTGAGGTAAACGCTGGGTAAGACTGATCACCGGTGGTGCTTCCAGCCGGTGATGTCATAATGCATCATACATCTTGTGTATTGTCACTGCTAATGCTAATCTACGTCAGATGATGTTAAAGCCAACACAAAGACTGAGTAGACCGGATTACTGCAGACTGTTTGTGCTCAGACTCTGATTGTGTACAGCTTGTGAACTACACACACACACACACACAGTTGTTCTTTTGCTTTGAATGTGGTACTGATGTAGAAAGAGATTTAATTGAGTGTGTGTGTTTATGTGTTTATGAATGTCTGTTCGCTTCAGTGAACTAGTGTGGACTGGTTGTGTGTGTCCTTCATGGGAACTGGCATGAGTTTTGTCTTTTCCTTTTCTTTGTTTTTGCTGAGGTCAGATTTGTTTTGCATGTTGAGTCTATGCGTGTGTGTGTGTGTGTGTGTGTATACTATATGAATGAGAGTAAAGTTGTGGCACACTACATAAAACATTTTTATTGATGTTTAAGAACTATTAAATAATGTTTACCACAGTTATATTTGGCAAGTTTTTTTTGTTGTTGTTGTTGTTGTTTTTCAACAGAGCAGTTTCCATAAGCAGGAAGAAAACCTTGTTTCTCTGTTATACTGATAATAAACCTGTCAGATAGGCTGCATGCATATAAAGTCAGATCCGAGACAGATGAGATTAAGTAACGATATATGCTAAAATATGAAGTCAGTGTAATTTCAACTTTATGGAAAAAAATGATCATATCCAAAAATCTCTTATGCCCTGCTATTTTTTATTATTTTTTTTATAAAAAAAAAAGTTTTCTTTTTTTAAATAATATTTTCAGCATCGTTACTCCAGTCTTCGGTGTCACATGATCCTTCAGAAATCATTCTAGGATGTGTATTTGATGTTCAAGAAACCTTTCTTGTTATTATCAATGTTGGAAGCAGTTGTGCTGCTTAATATTTTTGTAAAAACTATGATATGTTTTTATCAGGATTCTTAGTTTTTTTTGTAAAAATGTTTTACACAGTTTACACAGCACACTTTAAAAACAAAATGCATTATAAATTGATACGAGGGATTTTACTACTATCGGTTTTCCTTATTTCCACTTAAAACTAGAACTAATAACAAAGGTTTTATACTGTAGTTTTTTATTTAGTTTTTCTATAAATCTATGAAATGCCTGAATCTGCTAGAACAGCCACAAAACGTCATGAAGTGCATGAAAACAGCCAACAAAAACAAACTTCCACCCGTCCCACTAAATCTCTCCTCTTTCAGATGAACGAGTGGCTCTTGTGTCTCTGAGGTCAAGGCCAATACTATTCACCACAAACAAACAAGCAGTGTTACTCACATCACTCCCACATACAGTGGGTTTTCCTGATGGCTTTCTCCCAGTGGATGAGTAATCAGTCACCTTTCTATCCGAAGAACAGGAAGCACTCTTCGTTTGATAGCTCCTGAAAAGAGTGGCCACAGTGGCAGTGACAAAACAGTCATTTATGTACAGTATATAAGCAGGAGGTTATTATTTCTACAGAAAAATGGTAAATATGAAAAAGAAGAATAAATACCAAGAATAACTTATTGCCATTGTGTGAATGATAAGTAATCATGTCAATCAGTAAATAATAAATCATCATATCAGTAAATAAGTAACTGCAGTCTGATTACGAGCATTTTAAAATGTAATATAATCGTAATTATTATTATTTAATATAATTTAATTTAATAATAATTGGCATCTGACTAGAATAGACTTATACTAATAATACTTTAATAATAATTAAATTATTGTTGTTGTTGTTGTTGTTGTTAAGAGTAATAATAAATCAATAATAACAATTTACTAAGTTATTTATTGTTAATAATAATTAAAAATTAAAAAAGTAAATATTATTGTTATAATAAACAATTGTGTGTGTTCAGTAAATGTTATTATTTTGATTCAAATATATTTTTTATTATAATAATAAGTGTGTGTGTGTGTGTGTGTGTGTGAGTGTGTGTGTGTGTGTATAATAAGTAATATAAACTAAACTCTTGTATATTCTTATAAATGTTATAATAATTATTCACACTAATAATAAATCAATAATAAAAAAAATCTAACAATAAAAATACATATTAATAATTAAATATTAAATAAGTTTTAATTTATGTATTATAATTTTAGTTGTTATAAATATGGTTTACTTATTCAAAGTGAAAGTTATGTTTTTATTGTTGTAGTTTTATCATTATTTATTAACAATATTACATACATATTTTGTTTCTGGGTTGAATTCTAATGTTAAAAATATATGTAATTTGTAATAAAATCTCAGTGTCCACTCAAGATCGTGACTCGTTCAGATCTGTGTACAAACAAACGTACAGATGACGAACTTTTGGACGAATGTCTGTCAGGAGGAACTTCAAGGACATGAACTTTCATGGATAAATGCATGGTCTGTTTCTGTCTGGACACTTGGATTTAGAATTTCTACTGTTCATTATTTTGTTAGGAATCCTGTTCCTCCAGCAAAATTACCCTAATTGAATAATTAGTGAAATAGACTGCAAATGATGCAAAATAAATTCGTTTTCTGTTTCACCCACATAGCGGTTATGTAAATGTTATTTAGACAATTTGTGAACAATGCAGAGATACGTCAGTGATGCAGAGATGGGTCATTTCAGTTTCAGTTTACTGTGTTGCTTAAATAAATTATTATTCATCTTTTTAGCAAGTATGGCCTTAAAATTGTAAATGTCCTCCTGCTGTTAGTTCATGCATGTGTCTTTTTGGTTTTATATTTGTTAATAATATTTCAAGATGAACACTACTAGACTGAATCAACTTTATTTAATTATCCATATAGTTTATGGAAAAATCATGTAAAATGTGTATATTAAAAGTAATACTTCTGTTTAAACGTCTGTTTATGTGTTCATCTTCCATGCAGGCATCATTTATTGAACTGCGTCATATATTTCGAAACTAGAGAGTTTTGATTACAAAGCGTTTATCTTAAAACATTTAAATAAGAGATACACAGTGATAATTAATATTTACATAACTTCATGGAATTCAAGATCTCATTGATTTACATGACAAGCTATCAGAATTGAAACTTTTGACATGTAAATATCAGCAGCTGCTCCAAAACGCATGTTTTTGCTCAGTTTGGGCTTCTGAGAGTTAAAAGAGAGTTTGAGCTCCGTGTTATCATTAATATCATGTTAACTATAAAAGCCTGATGTATCAAATATGATATTTGACTTGAATTACATATGCAAACTTTTTAAAAATGTCAGACTTTACGGGTTAAAAGATTTTGATCATGAACAGTATCATAACTGACAGATCAATTGAAACATTTTGTGATGAGCATGAAATGTTCCTTAATATGCAAAAATAAAGCTGTTTGTTATAACATATTTTAGATGCCTTAAGCCAGCATGCCGTGCTCTAATACTTACACCTAAAACTATAAATATGAATGATTTCTACTGTTCCAAATTAGTCTAATCTCCAGTTTTCTATGATTTGCATCGTGACTTTTTTCCATGAGAACATGCAGCTACAGTTTTACAATGACCCTGATACAGGCTACTTGTTTGAGGTTAATTCCGTATCGCAGTAAGAGGAAATGACAACTTGCCGTGAGAGGGTGGAGATGGAGCGACATAGGAGCGAGCAGATATCTGACAGGTGGACAGCACTGGTGTGTTTGGAAGAGGGACTATCAGTCATCAAAATCACCATCTCGGGGAACACAAACAAAACTCAAGGAGCAAGAAGCAAGCAGACACCTCATGCAACTTTGAAGGTAACAGTCTCTGCTTTCTCTTTCATCTTCTTGCTTTTGTTATGACCTTGATGACTCTTATATTGCTCTTCACTGCATGATATCATCACAGCCGATACCAGACGGATCCATGCAAGGTGAAAACCCGTATTACACTGCATATCCGCATAATCAGACAGGTTCAGGCAATGTGGACCAAAATGAATAATTTTATGTGGAATCTTATGCATATTTCTGTATCATTGTCATACTGTCTTCACACTCTTAAAAATTAAGCTCATGCTATAGAAGAATCATTGTAAATCAATGTAAAAATCCTTTCCACAATTAAGAAACCTGGATGAATGCACACTTCTAAAAAAATAAGGTTCTTTTATGGTTCAGCGAAGAACCTTTTCTTCTAATATTTTAGAAGCTTTATATTGGATGAAAGGTTCTTTATAGTGGTTATTGTATTCATATTAATATTCATATTTGATGTTACTGCTGCTGTGCAACAGGACCATTTGCATGGTAAAGTTTGCATAACTGACCTCACAGAGCTGTGTGTAAACAAACACCATTCTTCAACCATCTCTCCAAAAATGAAAATATGCAGTCATATTTTCCTATATGCATCTACAATGTCTTTTTGACACATAAGTCACACTTAAACCTATCTGAATTGCATGCCTTAAATAAACAAGCTATTTATATTTAAGACAAGACACCACTGGTGAATACAGTAAAAATGATATAGATATCACCATACTTGTTCACAGATTACGTTATGAACCAACCTGATCTCACGGCAATTCGTACATATTTTACAAGGTGGCTAATTCGTATGAATTTGTACGACCTCACTCGTATGATTTCTTATGATTTATTCTAAATCGTACGTACAGTATTTTACGAGATGCCAATTCATATGAATTTGTATGAATTACCTAAACATAACCCCGCCCCTAAACCTACCCATCACGTGGTTTTAGACAATTCGTACGAAATCGTACGAGTGAGGTCGTACGAATTAGTACGAACTGGCACAAATTTGGCACCTCGTACGAATATGTACGAATTGCTCGTGAGATTGTGTTGCATGAACTGCAAACTTTGCATTGCATTGCAAGTGTTTTGAAATGTTATGATTTAAAATATGCAAATGCCGAAGGGATTTTGGATCATGTGTTTTTTTGTAGTATTAGTGGTATGTTATTATTCAGTAATTACTGTCAAAGTCATCTAAAAATAAATAAATAAAAATTATTTGACCATGTTCATATAAGAATAAAATGTAGAAAATCAGGCAAATGTTGTTTAAACAAACCACAGTAAAAACCTTCCGAACATAGATTGGAATAAAACTTTTATTGTATATGAAAGTTATTAGAAAACAGCCTTAAAAAGATATGTTTTATAATTTGAACCCAAAATGTGCTTTATCGATCTTTGTTTTAATTACAACTTTGAAAAATAATGCATTGCACTAATTTACAAAGTCAACTTCCTGTTGCTCCTTCTTTTGCATTTGCTGTAATGTGAGTGTACAGTAATGCAAAACAGTAAAGTCATCACACACTCACATACTGTATGAGAACATAGTCGCTCTCTTTCTGCCCAGACATGTGGAAGACGAGGAAATACTCCTGAGAGAATAAGCATAATAAGCAATACACAGAGTGCACTGTCAGAAAATGTAGCGAGAACTGCATTCGGACTTTCCCTATGTGTACGTGTGTGGATCTTGAGCAAATTGAAAGTAGATTACTATATGAGTTGGGTTTGATCATCATGCACAATAATGCTGATGTGGTTTAGGTTATCATAAGGTCTCATAATCTGTATATGGCTTAGGGCTCTTCTTTAATTTAAGTGTAATAATATATTTTCACCAATATATATTTTCCAATAATAGCCTATATTTAGTCATTTATGTCAGATGCAAATTATAACTATAAATTAATTAATGATCGATTCATTGTTTTAGTATACTATTATTCTTGTAGTAGTATTTGTAGCTTATTTTTATTTAGTAAAATGGTTGTTTTTGTCATTTTAATTATAACTTTTTTTTCAGTTTTTACTTATCATAATTTATTATTATTCATTGTTGCAGTTTTAATTACAGTTCCTCTATTAACATTGCAATTTTTTTGTTTGTTTATTATAATTTTATGTAAATAACCTGAGATGTGGCAGACCTTCAATATAATCTAACCAATTTATATTGTCAAGGAGCATTCCTTTATATATATATATATATATAAATAAATGAGGATTTATTTGACACTCGTTCTTTTTGCCCTGCATTTGCACACAAATGAGCACGTATTATGTTTTATGTGACTTGTAACATTTGTTTTGTCATATTACATGCATGCTAATTTATTACCATTCTTGGTCAATACTGTCAAGTCTCTCTATATTACAGCAATTTAATATCAGAACTTTCTCAATGACCTTTAAAAGCCTTGAAAAGTGAAAACCATTTATGTGCTACATTTAGACTTTAAAAGACCAATTATTTTGATTTAGGGCTGTAATACTTTATGCTTTACTCTTTCCTTGCCTGAGGTTCATGCTCTACATCCACCCTCTATACACACACGTCTATAGCTGCCAAATCCAGCTCTTAATTACCTCTAATTGTCAAGCATTTGCCAAGATACAGCAAAACAGCGAGAGTGTTTAAAACAAGTCACGCTACCTACCGTGACCTCGAGAAGAACCGCATGACCTTTGTGGAGCTGTATGCTATTAAACACACGCCTGATGCGAAATACTGTACGCTTTTATTTAAGAGTCTTATGTTTGCTTCTCTCAGTTTCCCGATGGTGGACCGTGAAGGGGTTTCAATGGATGCTCAGGTGGAGAAGGAGAGAGGAGATGAGGAGAAGGAAGGTGGGAAAAGCACATCTATCCTCTCCCCACAGCTGAAAGCCATGATCCGGATCAAGAAGAAGTATCTAAAGAGATCTAATTCAGTCAGGTTGAGCACAAACTCGGCTGTGTCTGAGGGGAGTTTGCACCCTAAGAGTCCCCAGACCAGGAAGTCCAAGCGCAGGAAGTCACGTGTGCTGTTCCCAAACAACACTTTGATATTCAAGCCAAAGAAAGAGCGCAGCGGAGCCAAACCTTTCCTGCTGCTCTTTAGCGTGATCGTCTTCATTCAGGTAATGTTAGAGGTTATAGAGGTTTCTTGCCATAAATGGAATTTTACATTTGCTAAAGGATTTTTCCAGATTTTGGCTTTGTTTTTCGGTTGTTTTCATACTACTGACTAAAATGTAGTCTGACCAGTAGTGTGCCTTACAGGCACTGTACATAATTGGCCAATCATGGCATGCAGGAAGGCGGTATCTAGAAAGAACAGTCAAAGCAGTGCAAATATGTATAAATAGACACAAAAATAAAATATGCATCCGGATTACAGAGAGACCATCAATAGCAAAACAATGGCAAAAACTGAACATTATACAGTATATCATTTAAACAATGTTATGTATGTTCACTTTACCTGAAATCAGAGTTGTTCAATGTGTATGTGTGTGTATGTGTGTGTGACCCTGGAGCACAAAACCATCGTAAGTCGCATGGGTATACTTGTTGCAATATCAAATATCAATGTTACATTGTATGAGTCAACAATATCATTTTTTCTTTTATACCAAAAATCATCATGATATTAAGTTATGATCAAGCTCTATGGAGATTTCCTATTGTGAATATATCAAAACATATTTTTTTATTTATTAATATGCATTGCTAAGGACTTTATTTGGACAACTTCAAAGGGTTAGTTCACCCAAAAATGAAAATTCTGTCATTAATTACTCGCCTTCATGTCGTTTCAAACCCAGAAGACCTTCGTTCATCTTCAGAACACAAATTAAGATATATTTGATGATATCAGAGAGCCATCTGACCCTTCATAGACAGCAACACAACTGAAATGATCTCAGATCCAGAAACGTAGTAAAAAAAAATGGTAAAACAGTCCATGTGACATCAGTGGATGAACAGTTTTGCGACATTACGAAAATGCTTTTTTTTTGCACAAAGAAAACAAAAATAACATCATATAATCAACCATTTGATTATGACCTACATCTTCCACTCTTTTAGAGAACATTACTGCGCAAGCATACACTTTCTTGTAGGCGCAAACAGCTGCAGATTATGCACATGTGCGTGCTTACACCAGGATGTAAGAGAGAATATTACGACAAATACGTTAAAGTTTGGGTATATGGAGCATTCAGCACGGCGGAAGATGGAAGTCACCAGAGAAGAGTAAATTATGTTATTTTTGTTTTATTTGCACAAAAAAGTATTCTCCTAGCATTGAGAAAGTGAGGTTGAGCCATTGATGTCACATGGACTGTTTTACAGTTGTTTGTGCTACGTTTCTGGATCTGGGATCATTTCAGTTGTTTTGCTGTCTATGGAGGAGCAGATGGCTCTCTGATATCATCAAAAATATCTTCATTTGTGTTCTGAAGATGAACAAAGGTTTTATGGGTTTGGAATGACATGAGGGTGAGTAATTAATGACAAAACTTTCATTTTTGGGTGAACCAACACTTTAAAGGTGATTTTCTTAATCTTTTTTTCTGCACTCTCAGATTCCAGATCTGCTCTATCCTAAAAACTATATATCAATGGGAAGTTTATTATTTAACTTTTTCAGTTTCAGCAATTTCATCTTCTTTCAATTAAAACATTTTTCAATACAATATTTTTTTAAGTATTCAAAGTATTTTTAAATATCATAAAATGTGACTGGTTTTGCGGTCCAGGGTCACTTATGAATAATTGCCTCAGCTTTTTTCAACATCCTCTTTTCTTTTTTGTTTAAACGGAAGAGCTAAAATAAAAAAATATATAATTAAAACCAAAAGGTAAAACAATATAGACAATATAATATAATATAAACAATATAAACTAATGAAAATGACAAAAACAATGAAACTTTAGAAATTTTTCAGAATTAATAACTTAAAGGTAACCTAAAATGACAAAATCACACATTTTCTAAAACACACTTATATTAATGTAAAAAAAATTATTCAAAATATTACTAAATTCTGTATTCCAATTTTGCCATTAATTGTACTATTCCATTGAGATTTTTGAATTCAACAGATGTTTTGTTTGACAACAGATGTATGGTCCACAAAGACCCACAAAGCAATAAAGCAATGTTTCTGTTGAAAAATCTAGCGTGACCAAGACTTTTGCAATATGTTCTTTTGCAAGTGGTTTCTTTCAAGAAAAAAACTATGGAAAAAGTTAATGCAATATGAGAGTAATTTGTTAGTAATAACTGTCATCATAACACTGTTGAAATCATTTACAACTTTACAACAATACAAAGATCCTGTTCATGTTCTCCCAGGTCTACAACGCTATTGAGAATCTGGACGACCATGTGTTGAAGTATGATCTGGAGGGTTTGGAGAAATCTCTGCACAGGGAGGTGTTTGGCCAGTCAGAGTCACTAGAGGAGCTGATGGAGCACCTGAACGATTACCTGTCCACTTACGCCCACCAGCAACCCCTCGCCCTCTCTTTGCACGGGGCGTCCGGCGTTGGGAAAAGCCACTTGGGTCGCCTGCTGGCACGCCACTTCCGCTCCATGGTCGACGACAAGCTAGTGGTGCATTATTTATCCAAACACCACTGCCCCCTACAGGACGCGGCACAGCACTGTGCCTCCAAACTAGCTCAGCGCATATCAGAGGTGGTGGCTCACGCCGAGGAAGAGGAGCAGATACCCTTCTTCATCCTGGATGAGGTGGAACTGATGCCTCCTCCGCTGCTAGACATCCTGCAAGCGTTTCTTCAGTCCAATCAGACCAATGAGTTCCTGAACGTGGTTTACGTTTTTCTCAGCAGTTTGGGGCAGAGGGAGATCACAGCTCACGTTCTTCAAAACGCCTCCACTGCCGGGGCCCATAATCCACTCCGAAGGGCCCTGTCTCTCATCCATCCTCTGTGGACGGAGCCAGCGGTCGAACTCATCCCTCTTTCCCTGCTGGAGCGGGAACACGTCATACAGTGCTTTCTAGAGGAAATGACCCTGGAAGGGTTTTACCCCGACCTCAGTGATGTAGAGAGACTGGCGGATGAACTGGCCTATCACACTGCAGCTGGAAGACTGTACGCAAAAACTGGATGCAGACAAGTAGTGGGAAAAGTAAACCTGCTTTGAGAGAGCTTCAGAACTGTTCTCATAATTCAGCTAGTTTCAGCCATCTCATAATCATATTTTAGTTACATACAATACACTGAAATACACTGTAAAAAAAATCCGTAAAATGTACGAAAAAAAACTGGCAGAAAAAGAATAAAGTACCAACGTTCATGGTTTTACGGTTTTAAGTAAAATTTCCTTTTAAATACTGTAATTTCATTAACTGATATGATGGCAATATAGCAATCTATTAAAGTACTGAAATCTGTTTTGCACCTTTGAAATACACTGATAAGTACCAAATGCAGGTTGTTTTGAAAAAATCACATAATGAACCACAGCCCATCACAACCAGCTTTTAAATATGATCATATATAGAAGGCGCTCGGTGTCATTCACACAAACACTAAACACCATTGTGGTTAGACTCAAACTAAAATATATTTAACAACATTAGATGTAACATTCAATTCTAACAAACATATAAGAAATAACTAAGAAAAAACATAGTTATTAGAAGACACATTAAATTCAAACAAAATTTTAAATGCAATGCAAGGAATTCTGGGAACGAAATTTTACAGTGAACCATTTAGCAGATATTTACTGTTAAAATCACAGTCATTTTACTACTTCTGTTCAACAAGGATACACTAAATTGAGGAAAACATGTTTAAAATGTTTAAAAATAGTTCTCCTTCAAAGAAATGCTGTTATTTTGAACTGTCCAGTAATCAAGAGTCCTAAAAATGAATGTCACATTTCCCACAACGTATTAATCAGCACTACTGTTTTTAACATTAGTTATAATAAGAAAGTGCAGCAATGATTTCTGAAGAATCATGTTACACTAAAGACTGAAGTAATGGACAAAGTTGTGAGATGATCCCAAAACCTTGTTTTTTATGAAATGTATGTAAAATATTGCTTTTTGTGTTTTTGATAATTCAATTGTATAACGTATTATTTGCTCTTTTATAAAGAATTTCTAAAAATAAATACATTTGTAAGGAACCTTCGAAGAATGTTCAATGCAAATACTGATAATATTTGTGTCAAATTTTGATTTCCGGTTAGAAAATAATTCTGATGGGTCTTGACCAGGACAGTAAGTGTTTCCATCATAATAATTTATCATATCATAGTTTTTTGTTAAGTATTTTTGAACCAGTGTGGATCTTAATAGTTATTTCTGGCAACATTTGTCATTTGAAGGATAAAGGAAGATTTATTATTGTTGCTAATCAACATTGCCAAAAATATTGCCATTAATTTCTTGAACCCAAACCATTTTTTTAAATAAATCACATTACAGTAAGTTTTAAATTGAAACAAACAAGACATAGGCTATATATATATATTACTGGTGGGCCGTTATCAGCGTTAACGTGCTGCGTTAATGTGAGACTCTTATCGCACGATTAAAAAAAATATCGCTGTTAATCTATTCACAAAGTTGTGTTGGGAGCTGGGTCTATACTACGCAAGCTATGATGACTTTCACCATGATATTTTAGCGCAGATGTATATCTAGCCGAATCGCACTGTAGCCCTATTCGGACGGGACTAGTTTTCTAAACTACTGTACGTGTGAGCTTCGATTCTTATCACCTGCCATCCATGATTTTCATGTACCATTTCAGACGGGACTAGCACCTCTGTGTTAACGTACATGTTTTGCACATCTGGGTGTCACAGAGTTCACGCGCTCTGTATGCGTGCATTGCTAGTCATTCAGATTGATTACAATTAGTATAATCACAAATACCATGGTGAAGCTGAATGGCTAGTACAGCAAAAGCCATGTTAATGTGTGGTTACTTTAGTTCAACTATTATGATTTTTATTTGTAGTAAAGACATGTTTAATTTTGATAATTAAAACATATGTAACTGAGTGCAGAAATGAACGTGAGATCTTACCTCATACTGATATTACAATAGCCAGTCTTAACAGTTTACGTAATCTTGCTCTTCATTTGTATTTATTTATTTATTTATTTTATATATCAGAATATATTAAACGTGTGTGTGGTAAGAGCATCTACGGCATATCACGTTGGCCAAAACACAGAAGAATCATGTTGCGAAAAATAAATATCACAGACATCGCATTATCACAGAATTATCACAGAGGTTGTAAGAGAAAAAAACAAACATGGCAGATTCGGACGGGATTAGGTACGTCTGTGAAACAAAACATTCTCTAACGACCCCCTGTAAACTAGTCCTGTCCCAATAGGGCTTTATACTTTTAGTCATTATTTGGGTAGCACACATATTCTGAATGCCTTTGAATTCAATATATATATATATTATTATTGTGTTTTACTGTAAGCATATGAAACCTTCTGTGTTTGACAGCCATGTGTTTGCGGTATGCTGCTGTTTTCACTTGCTTGTTTTTGAGTTTGTTTCCTCTACTGTGATTGGCAGGTTGGTCTTGATTTCACCCTTGTGTGTGTGAGAGACAGAAGCCTGGTTACCACCACAAGTCATTTTGGATCCCAATTACAAAGCCCATACCTGCCTACAGCCCTCTGTCTGAGAATGCTGAACATAACAAGACTGACTTTTAATGTCACGCGAGGATCACCACACATGCACACGCTTTCCATGTGAAATACCCTGCACGTGGAGAAAAAGTATTTCTGACTGCATTAGCGAAAGATTATGAAATTTGAAATTGTTTATGGATTTTCTACTATGCAGAAGTATATTATCACATTAGCCTGTTTTTAAGATTAATTTTTGTGGTTTAACAATGTTCTACACTACAATTCTGTTAACCCAGGGTTACATTTGTGCTAATTTAACACAGGGCTAAAAACGTGCTCGTTTTTGAAGCATCGTTTCAGATACATCTGCAATCTTTAGCATAATTTTGTCGTTGTAGTCTGTCTGTACAACAGTATATTCTACTGTATTGTAATGTTTGTGCATATATTTTAAAAAAGTATATTACTATATTAACAATAGTATATACTATATTAATAATATAGTGTATTAATAGTACTGTTTAGAAAATATTCCTTTATAATTATGAAATAGATTTTACTATGCTTTACTTATATGTCAATTAATAAGGATATATGACAAATATACATTTTAACACTATTGTTTTTTCACTATTTGTAATTCAAGGGAATAGTTATATATATTAATATAATTTAGTAACTATTCCCTTGAAGTAACAATGCACTGTTCTGCATAGTTTAATTTCTTTTTCACTGCACACTTTTGTTACTGTGACTAAAGCACGTGCCGTGTGGAGGTTAAACCTCAGTATGAATGTTAAGACATGCAAAATCTTGACAGTAGCGTTTACAGTCATTTCAATTATGCGTTGAACTTTCTGGTAAATGTGTGTGGTTCAAAATAGTTACAATGGTGGAAAAGGCCAATGGAGTTGCTGGAGGGCTCAAATTTTCTTGTCTCACACACTCTGACAATACAGAAAAAGCAGCACCATGACTGATTTAGAGTTTGCAAAGAAGCATCCTATGTGTCGTTTGGCAACATAACAGGAAAAACTGAATAGTAACAGGTCAAGTATGAAGGTTTGATTGTGTGCCTGATCCCCAGATTGTGTGCAGCTATTGTGAACAAAGAGTTAATATCCGAGGGAAGGTGGAGACGGGGGCCAGTACATTCCTCTGTTTTGTGGTTCAGCCCAACACCAGACTAACTTTGTATAGCTGCCAGCAATTTTACTGCAACAGGATCTTTCAGTGCTCCAGAACTTTCCACTGCCGCGTTGCTGTGCATTATAGATATGCTGCTTTATTAAACTGATTTTAGCTATCAAGTGTTTATGTTTGCAGACTTCAGTGAAAACAGGAAAACAAAGTGAAGCAAGCCATATTAAAACATACAAAATACCCTGTTACATCAGCAACTGAAAACACACTGCACTAACAAAGAAAACTGAAATCGGACTCCTGCTTTTGCAGACCCAGAGTTTCACCCAGAGTGACGCAAATCACAAGCCTATTAACATCAATTTCACTTACTGCGTGGAAGTGATATCAGTTTCCTGGCATACACTAGAATGAACTCTATCATTTTACTTAAGTCAAGCATCACTGTTATTGCTTACGGTAAGTGATTGGCATTTGTCCTGCACCATATGCTGCACTCTTGAGAGAAATTCTAAAAGGTGCACCTTTTATCTCTAAAATACACATTTGAGGTACCAATATGCAATTTTGGAGATAAATAAGGTAAAATAATAAGGTAAAAAGCACATTCAAAAGGTGTCTTCCAGGTGCAAATTAGTACCTCAGATGTACATTATAATACCAAAATGGGTACCACAGGGTACCACCCCAGTGGTGGGATTTGTAATTTTCTTTTGACAGTGTACAGACAAGAATGATTTGTGAATAGGATTGGATTTTGATCTGCCACACAATAAAATGTGAAAACAAAATCCCACATATGAGCACAGAAAGAGGCCCTTGAGCCATGTTTAGGGGCCAGAATATCATATAGAAACTAGGGTTGGGCTCTTTTAACTTAGGCCAGAAAGAAACCACCTAGCAACCACCCAGAACCACATAGCAACCCTCTAAAAAGACTACCTTAGCTACTGCAAAGCAACAAACAGCTCCATAGCAGTGGGTAAGAGGCAATCAGTTGCTTACATAATATGTAAACATCTAGTTTATTTTGTTATTGATCACCTTGACGCAAACTCGCTCTGTATACATTTAGAAGGGTGTTTATAAGACTATGTACCATAATCAACCTGTTGTGCTTGTCAGTACCGCACAATGAGCTTTAAAGAGATAGTTCACCCCAAAATAAAAATGATCCCGTCTTTTACTCACATTTGAAGCATCCTAGGTGTATTTAACTTTCTTCTTTCAGACGAATCCATTCGGAGTTACAATAAAAATTGTCCAGACCCCTCCAAGCCTTTGAATGAGTTTAAGTGGGTGATAGCTCAGAAGTGCGCGTATTCGTGATAAAATGTCCCTCACACAGCTCCGGGGGTGAATAAGGTCCTCCTATAACAAATACAGGTTTTTGTACAATAAATATCCATATTTCAAACTTAATTAACACTTTTCTCTCATGTCTGCTGACTGAAAGCGGAAGCAGTCCCAGCAAATGACGTAGGATGTATACGTGAGTAGTGATTAGAGATGAGCGTGGAGAGAGAACAAAACAAAACGCTAGTCTTGAATAAGAAGCACAAACAAAAGGTTTTGTAAAGAAAAATGTAGGAGGAGGTTGCGATGCATACTGTACATCTGCCAGGACTGAATCTGGTTTCCACTGACAGCAGATGTGAGAGAAAAGTGCTAATTAAGTTTAAAATATGGATATTTATAGGACAAAAAGGCATGTATTTGCTACAGGAGGACTTTATTCACCCCTGGAGCCGTGTGATGGGTTGTTTTCTTACAAATATGCGCACGTTATTTCACATCTTCTGAAGTGTAATAGCTATCATTTAAACTCATTCAAAGGCTTGGAGGGGTCTGGACAATTTTTATTATAACTTCTACTGGATTCATCTGGAAAAAAAGTCACATTCACCTAAGATGCTTCAAAGGATCATTTTCATTTTTGGGTAAACTATCCCTTTAAAATGTCTAAATAAGTCATTATAAATTATAAATATTTCATTTATAATACATAAATTAATATTTTTATGTCGTAAAGGTCAGTTTAAAAAAAAAAAGTAATTCTAAATTAATATGTTTTCCATTGATGTTTCTTATATGACAGGACATTATTTGGCCAAGACACAATATGAAACTCTGGAATGTGATGGTGCAAAAAAATCTAAATATTAAGAATATCGCCTTTAAAATTGTCCAAATTAAGCTCTTGGCAATGAATATTACTAATCACAAATTATGCTTTGATATATTTATGGTATGAAGTTTACTAAACATCTTGGGGTTATAATGAAAAGTGATCTTTAATTAATATCCTAATGACTTTTTGGCATGAAAGAAAAATTACAATGTAAAAATGTTATGACTTGAATTAAATTACCACTAACCTTAAAAAACCAAAATGCAAAGTTGTTTGAAATCTTAAATATATATAAAACATTCATTCTAAAATTCAAGCATGTTAATACAGTACATTGTGCATTATTTTTATAGAGTATTTTTATTTTAGGAGGGTAATTTAGTAATTGTAAACAGTTCAAGGTCTTTGAATCTGACTATGCATTTCATAATCTTTATTTTAGCTATATAAAAGCATTATCAAGGGTTATAATAACATTATTCTGAGTCCATCTCTGAGAAGATCCTAAAGGCAGTTTGTGGTAGTACTGTAGTAGATGACCTGTGTGAAAGTTCATCTGTGAGTGATGCGGCAGCTGCTAAATAAACACGCCTCCACAAACAGCCGGTCACGCAGTGGAAATCATTCACAACTACAGCATCATCTAAAAGGTAAGGTGACCCCATCACTCACACAAAAAATACATCCGGGTAAACACTAATTGCACACTTTGGATGTTTGTGTGGGTGGTGATTATAAGGACTCTTCTAAAGTTCAAAGAGCCTGTAATCTCTGACTATCAGTCATCACTGCCATCTGCACGATTTTGTGTAGGAGCCTGGCTTTTCTTCTAGCTCTGTTTAATATTAACCAAACACTCATAGATTCCGCAGGTGAGTGGATTGTCAGTCTCCTTGGCAACAGAAGAACAAATGAGCATCTATGAGGAGTTCTTTGAAGGCCAGTGTCTTTATATGTCCTTCTGGAATGTAAAAACGAAACATTCTCCTTCAGGTGTTCCCTGAGATCTCAGAAACGCCCAGGATGTTCTGTCTGCTTTCGTTGTGCCTCAGGCCACTCACTACCATTTAGAAACTTGTAATATTATCACTGAGGATTTTAACCAACATTTTCTAAGAACTGTCTTCAATCTACTTAATCTGCACCAGCAGCAGATGTGGATCCTGTTTCACTCCACGTATCACTCTTTGACGTCTACAGACTGAGTTATTGGAAATATACACTATAGTTTGGGATCAGTAAGATTTTTTTAGAGGAAATTATTATTTTATGTTATAGTGTTTATATATATATATATTGAGCCATCACATTATTATTACTTAAATCTTTAAACATTTTATATAGTAATGCACACACACAAATACAGTACATATATACAGTATATGTGTGTGTGTGTGTGTGTGTGTGTG
>JAUMHR010000049.1:23849020-23863374 GCA_032361145.1 Enteromius fasciolatus
GAGATGTATGAGAGATGCAAAAGCTACAATGTCAGCCTGTCTCCGACTTAAAGACTGACACTGAAAAGGAACACCAAAGATTGCAATCAAAGGAAAAAAAGCTAGAAAGAATGCCAAAGGTTTTGAAACAAAAAAACAAACCCAAGGCTGAGGTTACATGTTAAAGTTATTTTCAAATAATTAAAGATATATATTTATATTACCAGTATATCAATGAAAAAGTACTTTGAAGTAAAACGTTCTTAAAACAAATGCCAGATGTTTTAATGCTTTTACAAATGTATCAGTGTTACTGCATTACATTAATGCTCCACGTGCTTTTAAGGGCTGCTGAATGCATGTTATCTCTCATGATCATCGTTACAGGCTTTGCTTTGTAGTGTGGACACACCTTAGCATATGTGATTCTGTGACCTCCTCGTTATGCAATTAAAGGAGTTTATAGATGTTTATGTATGTGTGATTCCAGGTCAGATAGTGTGGATGGAGAACCGTTTCCTGTTAGCGACTCGCTCAACGCAGCTCGCAGAGGGAGCACAGAGCCCGGCAGCCAGGGTGAGTCTCACGCACACACTCTCTTACTGAAACATCAACACCTACATTCATGCAAATGATTTATAATAACTGAGAATTGAAAAAATGTGGGGTTGAATTCGACCAAAACATGGTGTAAATGGGGCTACAAACACTGAATTTTGAGGTAATGATACAGTATCTATGTGTTATACTTTTGAAACACTGTGACCATTTCCTTTTCTGCATTGATTTCCACTGTAGCATATGTTTTTTTTTTTGTTTTTATAAACTAACAGATGAGATGCAATTATTTTGAGTGGTAATGGGATGCTCCGACGTCTGTAAACTTTTGGTCTCGCGCGCGCGTGTGTGTGTGTGTGTCTCCGCAGGCTCTCTGGGTTTTGGACTAGCAGAGCATGCCTACAATAAAACGGATCACTTTCTGTCCTCTTACCCATGGTTCCATGGGCCCATATCACGTGTGCGGGCTGCCTACCTTGTACAGCACACTGGGTTCAGCGGTCATGGGAACTTTCTCGTGAGGCAGAGCGAGACACGGAGGGGAGACTACGTCCTCACATTTAACTACCAGGGCCGAGCAAAGGTAATGAGGTGTAATCATCATCCTCATGACAAAGACATGTCATTATATTCAGTTTATTCTTTATTATTATATATATTGTATCTATATTATTATTTTCTGAACTGTATTTATACATTTTATATAAATATAAATTTTAATATAAAAAATAGAAATAATATGAACTAATCAGATAATGAGGAAAAACAGTGAAATGTATAATATATATTTAATATTTATAAACTTACATATATTTTCACCATGTTTTCCACTATATATATCACTACTATATTCACTATTTTTTTTTCCCCCAAATGTTTTTTATTATGTTACCGTTTTTATTATGTATTTCTTAACTTCAAAACCCAACTGCAGTTTGATTGAGATTAATTGGAATGCACAATGAAAAAACATAATTTATATATATACACACTTTATATATCTTTTTAACTGTTTTTTTTTTTTTTGTTTTTTTTTACAGTGCTTTGTATTGTTTGAATACTATTTTATTAAAAACACACACACACACACACACAAGAACAGAGCCATTTAAATATCTAAGATTGGCCATCATATGATTATTAGTTTTAGTCATTACAAAAAAAAAATAGACATGTCAAGTATGTCAGATCTCTAAAGTTGACATGTTCCATATTGCTTAGTAAGGCAAACCTCACTTATGACTGCTGCACATCTTTCTGTTCATGTCTGTATTCATATTGCATTTTCCACTGTTTTTCTTCCTTTTCTACCAGCATTTGCGTCTATCTTTAACTGAATGGGGTCAGTGTCGTGTGCAGCACCTGCGTTTCCCATCAGTCATGGACATGCTGAGTCACTTCCGCAACTGTCCGATCCCTCTGGAGTGCGGCGCCGCATGCGAAGTTATGCTGGCCAGTTATGTGCGGGTAAACCCCACTCACACAGGTAAGACAGTATTTCAGATTTTTAGTAATAATGCATTTTGACCCTATATTAACAGCACATGCATCGTTCTGAGCAACAGCACATACAAGATGAACCGTTTGCACGAAACTTCACAAACCTAATGGTTCGTAGAGATGTTGCTCTATGTACTTTCATTCTGATGGCTTAATGTGAGCAAATACCACAATGTGATGTTTTGGAGGGTACAAGTATTTTAAACGATATTAACAGTCACAATAGATGTATTCTTAGTAGGCGGCTTGATTTGAATCACTTCTGAGTCATTTTCAAAGTCTGAAACCATGTGATTTTGCAGGTCTTAATAGTTATTGGCCAACTGGCGAGTGACTGTGTTTGATTTAGTCACCAAAGCCAATTTTTTCACACATTTGGTGCTTGGGATTTTGTTTGTAAACCACATTTAAAAAGCATAATAAAAATGTCATAAATCTAGTTTATATGAGCATACAGTGTTTAGCACTGCACTGTTAAACGTATATTATGTACAATAGTATACAGTATAATAAAATAATATATTACATACCAGTTATTTATCTGTAAATGTTCAAGCAGCTAACATGCATACAATTATTTTTTTTGTCTGTCTCACACACACACACACACATACATACACAGCTCAACAGGATCCGTTTTCCTCTTATGCTTTGTGGTTTAGATGGGTTTTAGTAGTTCAGAGAGACCTGACACAAGGAAACATGCACTCTCTCAAACACAAACACACACATAATCGTCCATACACTCATACACATATTCTCATATATGACTACAGACTAACCTGCCATTAAGTATCTGTTTCCTGCATTGTCTCCGTCACAAGCTGTAAAATACACACACACACACAGAGAGAGAGAGCCGAATGTTTATGACACACATACATGTACATATTTTAATAACATGCCCTATTACTTCTCTGTACCTCAAGCACACTCTGTGACGCTTGTAGAGGATGCAGAGTTTAAGAGGTGTGAAGATGATGCCCTCTATGGGATACAAGGAGTATAATATGGTTATTGAGGTTTAAAGTCAATTTAAAATGTTTAATGTAGAAAAGTATAATGCCGTTCTAATGTAGTTGTTGATTTCCATCCATAGTCATTTCTATTGGTGTGCATCATTGTACGTATACAGTACACTACCTTACAAAAGTTTAAGCTGAGCATTTTTAAAGGATATGCTCACATATATGCTCTCTTATGCTTACCAAGGCTGGATTTATTTGATAAAAATTCAGTAAAAACCATTTCAAATAACTATTTTCTATTTAAATTCATTGTAAAATGTAATTTAGTCTTGTGATGAATTTATATTAATAAATATTAATAAATAAATAAAATTGGATTTACATAAATAATAGAAATTATAGAGAATGTTTGTGTGATTTTGTTGTCAGTACATTCAACTATGTAAAGAACAAAGTATTTAATAGAATATTTCATTGTTTCAGATCTAGGATGTGTTATTTTAGTGTTTTTTTATTTTTTTGAGCTGTGTGTGTGTGTGTGTGTATGTATATAGTGGCAATTGACAAATAGAAATTGGACTGTCTCCTATGGTGTGAAAAAAATTACAAAAATGTAGAATAAAAAAATGAACACATAAATACCTTGAAAAAAGTTTTATGCATTTTTACATGGCACCATTTGACACATTAATATGTCAATTGCCCATATATATATATATATATATATATATAATATTTATATTAATTACACATTTTAATTATTTTACCAAAATAAGTTCAAGAATCATGCAAAATGCAAGATATTTTTTATTTAGTACTGACCAGAATAAGAGAAAATAATAGTTCATAAAATTCATAATTCATAAAAATGACCCCAATCAAAAGTTTAAGTTTCTGATTCTTAATACTGTGCTGTTACCTGAATGATACACTAAAAAAAAAATCGTTGTTTCAACTAGAAATATCTTGTTACCATGCTGCCTAAAATAATTTTGTTTAGTGAACTAAAAATGTTTAGTTGCTTACTGTTAATTTATATTTTAGTTGACTAAACAAAATTATTTTAGGCAGCGGGGTAACAAGATATTTCTAGTTGAAACAACTTTTCTTTTGTTTTTACAGTTTCTGTTTTTCAGAAAATCCAAATCATTTCAAAAGCATACATCTTTTCACAGCTGAGAGACTGAAGTGATTTTTAGGAAAAATAACAAAAGAAATGGAAAGCACTTGGTCAAAATGTCTCTGTCTGTTGTGTTAATGAAGTGTTTTCTCTGTCGCATCTCTCTAGGTCAGAGTTCGGCTATCGGCTCTCCGGTATTGGTGCCTTTCTCTCACTGGAGCTCAGAGCCGAATCTGGTTCACTGTAGTCCGGATTCATGCCCTCACTCCAGCCCCTCCATGGCCCAGTCGTCAGCATTATCTGCGCTGCCGCACCGCACACCCGCTCCGTTTCCAGACCGCCCTGTTCCCGTCCCCCTCCGCCGGAGTGAGTCAGTGGGCCGCAGAAACCTGCTCCGCCACCCCAACCCGTTGCCACCCCTACTGGCCAACCGGGACTCTGACTACGAACTGGAGCCGCCCGACAGGGGGCGCAAGAGAGCCATCGACAACCAATACATGTTTTTCTGAAAGAGACAGAGAAGGAAAAAGAACAAAACAAGCCACAGATGAAAAGTGCTCCAGAATTCCCGGCCGGATGGAGAGCATCTGGCATCCAAACGGAGAAAAGGGTTGGAGTCGTGCGAGATCGCACACGAGACTCAGGGTAGAGGCACCTGTGCACGAACAATACTGCCGTACACCGGACACGCAGCCCTGCCAGCTGTCTACCTTGTGAATGTATGTTTCGCTATCAAATCAGTGTGTATTGTGGAATAGCTCGGAGGAGTTGTGGGATGGGAACATTGTGCGATGGCTTGTCAGTAAGCCAAACACAAACCGAGGGTCCATTCACATTCGAACACATTCGGGTCTACACTGGAAGCAGACATCGTAACAGCTTGAGGCCGTCTACACTGGATACATTCACAGTCAGCAGTGTGCTCGGGGCTAGACTTTAGTAATCGACGATTACTAAAATGACAATAAGACAGACAGAAAAAGTATTTGCGACAGAAATACATTCTAAAATTGATTTTGCATGTGATTAGTTCGATAACAAATTTTACAATCGTATATCTACAACTGCATAAGCTTATAGTAGAAATAACAAGATTATTAAAATGAGCACATCAGGCCAGAAGGCTAGATTTTAGAGTCAAAATCATTTGGAAAGAAATTTCTTTATTTGCCACAGAAATCCATTATAAAATTGATTTAGAATGTGATTAGCTTTATCATTCATTTTACATATGTTCATATCCCTCCAACTGCATATGCAAAGTAAAATTAATACGCTAGACTAAAAGGCTAAACTTCATAAATTGGAAAAATTACAATAAAATCAGTTGGAAAAGAAATCCTCATTTTTATCAGAAATCCATTGCAAAATTGACTTTGCATGTGATTAACTTTATTACGTTAGTATTATACAACTGCATATGCATATGGTTAGAAACCACAAAGGTTTAAGGTGAATCAGACTAGCAGCCAAGAAAAATCATAATATAATCAGTCAAAAAAACTTTATTTTTAGCACAAAATTAAAATCTATATATATTACACAATTATTTTTCAATGTGAATAATTTTATCATTGATTTTTTTTTTTTGATGAGATTATTAAACAGTCAGACCAGAACATCATGAGCTGGCTTTTATGTAACGGTCAGAAGTTATTTAAACCTGTAAAGAACACAATTTAAAACAAAGAAATTGAGCAAATTCTAAATGGCATCAGGTGCTCACAGTGTAGAACGCTCCGCTGTCATTTAGTTTAGTTGCAGGTGTCTGGTGTAAATACGGTGGTAAACATCGAAAACATTTCAATAGTTTTTAGTCTGGCTGCATGCACACACAAACACACGCACACACTTTCAGATTGTTTATTTCATCTTCAATTGTAGTAATACACAGGTTTCTTTATGTTTGCGTATTAAAAAAAAACCAAATAATATAAATCGTAGAACCACAGATTTTGCATCAACAAGAGTCCTGTCATCTTGGATTCTAGAGGTTTACAATTTCATCTGACCAAAGAGTAAAATTAACCAAACCAGACCAGCAATACGTTTTGTTTTGCATCAATTATCATATTTTATAATGAATTGTTTTCCCCTGTGAATGAATTCTTTCTATCTATTTTAACACATTTTAACTTGTGTTTCACGGCTTAATAAGCTGTGGGAATACCACTTTTAAACTAACATCTTCCAAATCTCACACCATGAATAGTTCATTTTAAGCTATTTGTCCCTTGTTGTCCTTTGTGTCTCTTTTTGAGTCATTGTGAATGTCTATGTTTGTGGCTTAACACTACCACAATAATCAAATCTTTATCGAGCACAGATACCCAACTTTATATTTTATTCACTCATAATTTGGCAAATCTCACATTTCACCCTTATGTCAAAAGAAAAAATATAAAATTAAAAACAACTTGTATTTATATTTCATATATATATTCCCAAATAATTTAGGGCCATATATATATATATATATATTTTTTTATATTTTTATGTTTTTTTGTCTCACTTTTACTGTAATACAGTAATTTTATACAATGTACTTTTTACATTTGCTGTAATACAGTACTTTTATATAAAAATCTGCATAAATTTAATGCAATACAGCAGAAAATTTAGAGTTTGACTACACATACGCACACACATATATATATATAATTACGGGTATGATTATAAAGCTAAATAATGGTCCTAAAATAGGCTTCATTCAATATAATATGACTTTTTCTTCTGGTTATAGGGTGAGAGGTTTTGTGAGTTTCAATTAAAGTCCCCCTATTATGCCTTTTCAAATATGATCGTTCATGCAGTGTGTCATGTAGCTGTATGTGAACACAAACTATCTGCAAAGTTGTGACGCCGACAGTGCACGATAAATAAAGTTATTGTCTATCAAAAAAAAAAAAAGTCGGCTCACATTCGCCTAAACGAGTCGTCAGCAATTCGAATCTTTCTCTGTTACGGCCACACGTCACAAAGTAACATATTTGCATAATGTCCGCCCACGTTCTACATTGCGAACAACTTGCCCCGCCCACAAACAGTACAATTTCCACGTGGATTACATCATGTCAAGAAGACGCTGTATCCTGTGTCATTCAGTTTTGGCAATGGGCGTTTAGTTTTACCTGTAAAACTGCTGTAGCGGTAGACCAATCATAAAGGACTGCGCCATCTGACCAATCACAGCAGTGAGGGCTCACGGGAAGGAGGAGTTTAGACAGACTGATTCTTCGAACTGCTTCACACGAGTCGTTTACGAATCATTTAGAAATGAGGTAAAATTAAATCTATTTTTGGAGAAAACTAAAGTGTTTTTTGACCTTGCATACATGTTTTAAGAGACTCATAAAACAATATCAGCAACCTTTAAAATGGCATAATAGAGGCACTTTAATGATCCAAAGCAAGAAAGCTTGCTATACTTCTGCTTCTAATTCTGTTTTACCGCAGAATCGTGCTAGTTCTGTTCTTGCTCCTCAGATTTTTATCAGCTGTTTCTTCTTCGTTTTTCTAACCAGCCTCCATTCCACAAAGAAACGTTTCATAATCCTCTCTGTGGCACATTCTAAACTCTACAAATATCTATATTTTTTTAACATGATATGAAAGTGTGAACTGTACCTGTGTATCACTACCTCGCATTGCAGGTTCCAGGTGGACTGTTTTTTTAAAAAATGATTTTACGGTGTTTGAGCAGCATTGAGCAGATGGAGTTAGACTCCATTTCGTAATTGTGTCGTTGACGTGCACGTTCACTAATAAGTGATGTGCTCAATTCAATCAGCAAAGTATTGTTTAAATGACTATGCTGCTTTGCAAATGACCCCGAATGTTTTTTTGTTTTGTTTTTTGTAGTTTTTAAACACTTGTTTATGCAAATACGTTGTTTCTAACATGATTTGTGATATGTACAGATTAAATTTCTTATAGCAGGAAAAAAAAAACACGAAACGGCTGCATTGTCTGGTGATGAATTGCTTACTCCAAACAGGCCATGTTGACAAAGTGCATCTCAAAGTCGTTCATGTTGTATGAAATTAATTGAAATGAGAAGATCTGATCCTGGAGCAGTGTTGAGCAGGTTGAGATGCTTTGTACATAATGTGCCCCGAACTGCACCACTTTCCTTTAGTCGCATCTGAGGTCCCTCAAAGTTCAACTGATGAATGTATGTCTTCTCTCTCTATACTGTTTAGCTAGTAGTTTAGCTAACTAGTTTAGCTATTCCATCACAGCTTTCTGATCAAACTTTCTAGTTACTTTCCATTTAGCAGAACGCATATTAAATTATATCAACTGTATATTTGATCTTTTTTTTTTTTTTTTTTAGAAGAAAAAATAAAGTTAATATTTCCATCCACTATGTTTGTTTCTTTATGGTGCTTGTTCTGTGATGCTAACAAAATAGAAGAAATATTGTTTTACACATACAATATTAATATCATAACTTTAGATTGCTCTTAACGCTTCACTAATTTTACTAATTAGGTTAATTGTAAAATAAGGTGATTTAATTTTGGAGCCGTAAAACAATATTTTCATTAAAACCTTCTCCTTAATGAGTAAACGTAGTTTTTAACTACTATATTTTGCATAGAAGTAAGAAAATTAAATCTACTGTAAACACAGTTTCATTCCCATGATTAGAAAAAGGCTGTAATACAATATTTAGCAAAAATGCAAGGCTTTACACCAGATACTTTACAATTGAAGTCTTATATGGAATAGTGTATATATTTTACACTCTAAGTAAATGTAGAACTATGATATATGCTATATATTATATTGTTTGATACAGTACATACATCCTTATTATATAGCATGTTAAATTCATTATTAATTCAAACCTTATTAAATGTCAAACAAAACTTAGGCTATGGTACTTTATTGCTGTGTTGTGGCCCTGTACAGCAAATATGATTTATATCATGTTTAAAGTAGTAGCCTACCAAAAGGAATGTTTCTGGGTGTGAGACCATGTACTATGGTACTATCATGTAAAACCATGATACATGAATTTCCCTCGGCTATCACTTGTAGATAACGGAAATCGAGAGATATTCACTTGTCTAAACATTTGACACAGACTCTGATGGATGAACTGAACTGAGTACATCAGTACAAGAACTTAAAGGCTAATTCAGTGCCTTCCAACCATCTTAGTCACGTACATCACAGATTTGACAGACAGAAAGACCTGCCAAACCAGATCAGAGTTTGAAAGCAACTAGTGTGTATGTGTGTGTGACGTCAGCGCCCCACGTCAGCACCTTGCGGAAATACCGCTGAGAGAGAGCAGGTCGATCGGAACCAGTACTCGAGATGTTTTCATCCTAGAAAAGCGAGTTTCAAATTCTAATTAACGCTCTGATATCTAGTTACGCCACTAGCCGAGTTAGTGCACTTGTTCTCCCATCCGGTGCCGGTTCCGGTTAATAGGCGCAACAGAAAGAGAGGGACAAAATGTCCCTGTTCCAGTCAGCGCTCGATTTCCTGGCCGGGCCCGGCGGATCCGCCGCCGCCAGCCGGGATCAGAACGACTTCGTCGGGCAGGCGGTGGAGCTCGGAGATCTGAAGCTCCGGATCAAACGAGTCATCGCAGAAGGTAAAAGATTCATTCAAAATAGCACCAGGCTAGTCATGCTAACCCCTGCTTAAGATACTAACATTTATGTTTTTTAAAACAGCTCTAAATTTGACGGTAAAATGTCCGTAATGTAACTTATTCTTAGTCACATGTATTAACATTAGGTTGAGCATATTTGTATGTAATTGAGATTATATAGATGACAGTTGACTTTAACTAGCCGGCTAAGTTAGCAAGTCACTTGGCTCTTGATACACCTGACATGAACTCGTATTATATTTTAGATGAATATCTGCATGCTTCTGAGTATATAGGAGTTATATTCCCTCAGTAGCACAACTATATGAATAGCCACGTTAATATAGTTCATATTCCATAAATTCGTATGTATGCTTTAACTGAACTTAGTTTCTATTCACCTGTGTACAGACTCTATTAATCAACTAATGTATTCACATAGTACAGAAACATGGTGGGGTTTTTTGGTGGTTCCATTCCACATATTTATGGAAGTCTGATTCCACCATTGGACAAATATATAAAAATAATGTGACTTTTTAAATCATACAGTTCAGAGTTTTATTTTTTTCAAAATTGTGACATGAAATCAAAATTCTGGCTATTTTCTCAAAAATTCTAAAATCGTTTCTGACTGTTTTTGGCTTTTTTTCCATCTGAATTCTGAGTTTATGTTGTGTATTATTATTGCGAGATTCACTTACCCAAACAAACTTGCAGCCAATCAGCAGTAAGGTATGTGTCTACTAATGATGATGTGGAGGAGAGTGCATTCATTGGACAGCCGAGCCAAGTGACAGAAAGATAAAAAACAAAAAAGTCTGCGTGTAGACCTTAGACATGTCTTTCAGTGATTATGGTGAATGACGCCAAGTCAGAGCGCTACAATATGGCGGGGGGCTTACGTATCGCAGCCCATAGAAGCAGTTGTTAATGAGGCATCTACGTATATATATATATATATATATATATATATATATATATATGTGGTGTAGACACAGTATAACATTGGTTCTGCTTTGTTTCACAGAACTAATCATTGGCTAGGTTGCAAAGGCTAATGTTACATATATGTGGGGCGGAGCTATAAAAATAGGGGCGAGACCCTTTTGGGGGCCCTTTTAGCATGTTTGTTTTGGTTACTTCAAATATCAACACTGGCTTTCAGAAATCGCTTACCCTCTCACAGGATCCTTCAGAAATCCTTCTTATTAGCTGCTCAAGAAACATTTCTTGTCTTTAATACTGATAACAGGTGTCACTTTTCTTCAGTTTAATGCATCCTTTCTAAATAAAGTACAAATAGTGGTTTTTGTATCATTGACCTTCACTTTGCTCAGGTGTGTTGGTCTACAGGCCCTGAATGGAAACAGAGTGCATTCTGGGTGAACAGGAATGATTTGCATGGTGGTGGTGAGGCATAGTGGTTAGAGATCTAGGCTGGTAAGCAGTAAGTTGGAAGTTTGAACTCTGGAACTAACGATCCATAAACAATCGACCTCAGGTTCCTGTCTGCAGGACATGTGTCTTTGAATAAAGGCATCGTTTAACTGAACTAAAAATACCTGACGTGGTATCATTTACATCAATTAAATTTGTTACAATACATGGACATTTCTGGACTGTAATGTTGGTCATTATTGCTGGAAATTGTGTTGAACAGAACAGTCCCGATGATTATGGCTCAGTATGTTTAATATTTACCTGAAGTCTCTTG
Source organism: Enteromius fasciolatus (assembly GCA_032361145.1). Classification (NCBI taxonomy): domain Eukaryota; kingdom Metazoa; phylum Chordata; class Actinopteri; order Cypriniformes; family Cyprinidae; genus Enteromius; species Enteromius fasciolatus. The sequence goes on from JAUMHR010000049.1 coordinate 23,860,474, forward strand.
CTGTTCTTCTGTCAGTTTGTTTTGGACCGTTCCTTGTAGATTTGTGGTGCGTGTGAATGTCAGCGCACTGTAACGTGAAACTGGAAAGCTTCTTTTGATTCGTGCAGCCTGACTCGGGCCTCCGCTGGTATTCATTTACCCATTGCCATGGTTACTGGCCGTTTTGGTCACTTGAGGATTTTTTCACAAGTGTCCATAAATACCTGGCATTGTCACTTTTGTTCATGTAAAGACATACACACCTGACACAGTCAACATCTGTTCATGGAGCCATACTACTCATGTTGAGAATCAGTCAAGTGTCATTCTATTTAGCTTTTTGGGTGCAAAGACAACAAAAGTCTTTCTTAGTTTCTTCATACATGAATAAATCCCTATTAACTTCCTTTTATACATCCTTTTTATGCATGAAGCATATTTTGCACATCCGTTTGTGTGATATATATATAATTTTTTTTTTTCTCCAGTTTGAACAAATCTGACCTAAAATATGTACTTGAAGTTTATATTTCTTATTTCAGTAATTTATCGGGTCATTCCAGCTGGAATCATCAAATTTTGGAAAAGTTCCCCACCAGACCTCTTCAGAGTAATATGCCCAATAGATCATATACAAAATTTCAGATCTCTGCTGTGCGTACTTTTTTCACAAATAATTTGTAAAAATGTTTTGGCATCACTGTCTGAGTGACCATGTTCAGACTGAAATATCTCCAGAACTAGTTGTGCCAGGTCCATGAAATGTTCTGGGCTAAGAGTCCTAGTCCAGAACTGCATGAATTACAACTCACAGCATTGTTACTGAATTTACACCTGAATGCTCTTTCAAAAAAAAGTTTCATGTTCACACCTGGTGTCATTCATGGAAAATATTGCTCTGAACATTGGTGTAAATGAGTTTTTTTCATTTTTGGACCTTAATATCTCAACATCCATCAGACTCTATTGTCTGATGTCAAAGGATGTGAAAGACATGGTACACATCAGACCATATACCAAGTTTGATGCTTATACATTGAAAATTTAGGTTTCTATGGACATCTGAAAACCCTTAAAGTGATAGTTTCAAAGAAAAATAGAGGGCCAGCATTCAGGTGTATATTCAGTAACAATGCTGTGAGTTGTAATTCATGCAGTTCTGGAGATATTTCAGTCTGAACATGGTCACTCAGACTGTGATGCTAAAACAAACTATTTTTTGTGAAAACGTATGCACAGATGTGAACTGATGTATGTGATCTATTGGGCATATTGCCTATCACATAGATTTTTTTCAGACAAATCTAAGGGGGTCAGATGGGGACCATTTGATGATTCCACTGGAATGACCCTATTATCACATTCACATAGTCTCAGTTTTCTAACGATGGCAATTAATGGTTGCATGGCATGCAGGGAAAAACAAATAACACATTTTCAGTTTGAATTATTTTTTTATTTTTACATTTGTTCAAATTTTAATTTGCTTTACATCAACCCACAAATCCCGGTTTGAAAAACCCTGGTTAATAGTTAAATAGCTGTTTAGGTGGAGAGGAAAATCTGTTTTTGTTTTTACTTATTCACATGGTAATTATTTTCAGTTATTGATTCAGCATTTGTTTTACAGATGAAAACGGAAATAAATAAACAAATAAATAATTACAATATTCCACTTTATCATAATTTACTCATCAGTAATGTTTCGTTTTTTGAAATGATTATAATAATTATTTGTTTTACTGCTATTTTAGTCTTAATGTTGCAGGGGGCATAACATACACAGTTTTACCCAATTTCATGTTAGTCTTGAGTATCTATAGAGTAGTACTGCATACTTCATATCTCCAAAAGGTCTTCATTCATATTTATAAAAGAAAGATAAAGCTATACGATTCTCTCTGTGTGGGCGGAGCTAAAGAGTGACGAGCACTTGTGCTGATGGCTCTTTAACAGTGTAAACAACTTTGAATAAGCACAGCATGGTATATTGGAATATTGGAATATTCACTTTTGGGTAAACCGTTCCTTTAAGACTCGGTTCCTAACGATGAGTTTATGCAACTGGATCCGGTTGTTTTTAGTTCCCCTTTTTTATTTCAATTACTTCTGTGTTTTTAAATCCATTTGTAGTGTTTTTTATTTCACAGCACTTACTCTTGATGATGACATGTTGTGTAAAAGGGTTATTTGCTGAGATCAGTGATTCATTAATGTTGTGTAGTGTCATAGCTGCAGGCGTAATGAGTTCATTCACTCTGTTTGTTGAATAACGGCTGCTGAGGGCAGACGTTTCTTTCTGTGTGGGTGTTACTCATGTTCTCTAGAAAACTGACTCATTCATATTGCGCTTATAGTCAAATTTTTATGCTGGAAAGGCTGTGAATTACTGTCACTCATGTGCCGCTCAGAAAAGCTTGCTTCCCTTTATAACAGACTGATTCCAGAGTTGTCTATGTGTACTTTTTATGTGTCATGTCCTGTTGGTGCCACAATCCCAAATCAGCAAAAGATTGGTGTCATCACAGTCAAGCTAAAGTAAGTCTAATATTGAAATATGTTTCCTCTCTTATAGGTGGCTTTGCATTTGTGTACGAAGCCCAGGATTTGGGCAGCAGTAAGGACTATGCGCTTAAGGTATGATGACGTCATCACATATAAACATTCAGATTATTCTATATTGACTGCCATTATGCTGTATGTGCTAATGAGTTAATTACGCTCTTCATAGAAATGAATTAATGTTATTTTAAAGAGCAATATTTTTCCCCCCTGAATTTTTTTTTTTTATATATATATATATATCTTTGAGGGCAATTTTTGCCACCGTACGATAGTGTTGTTGTTGTTGTAAGCTCAAATTAAAAATCTTCGGTAACTGAAATAAAGCTAAAGCAAAATAAAATGATTATTAGACTTAAA
>JAUMHR010000049.1:23867356-23878014 GCA_032361145.1 Enteromius fasciolatus
AGTTATACATATATACACACACACACACACACACACATATATATATATATATATATATATATATGTACTTACAGTTCAATAAGAAAATAATACCCAAGAAAGTACTTATAATGTAAGGTAACTAACTTGGTCAAGGTTAAGTTTAGGGTAAGGTTGAATGCCTGTTTATTCCCTGTTATTGTGTAACATAACAATAATCTCTTGACCACACACATCAGCACAGTTTGTTGCTGAATGCTCATTTAAACTCTGGTCTTGATAAAAGCCAAAACTGCTTTTTATAAAAGCGAGAGGGAAGCTCTTGACTGACTTTACACATTCCACTCTCTCTGTCTGACTTTCTGGCACTGGCGTCTATTTCCTGTGCTCACATTGACCTCCGCCCTCTGTTTCCTGCAGGCCAGCTGGTTGATTTTGTGAAGAAGGTGGAGCAGAAAGGACCCATGTCATGTGACACAGTGCTGAAGATCTTTTATCAGTCCTGTCGTGCTGTGCAGCACATGCACAAACAGTCTCCACCAGTCATACACCGAGACCTGAAGGTGAAGCCCCGCAGGCTAAATCATTTTATTACGCTTTATATACAGAATATCAAAGTTAGATATGAACAAAGAAGACTTTATTTACCAGCTTGTGTATAATATTGGTTATTAAGGCATTAATATGAATATTGAGAACATTTCACCCTAAAATCAAAAGGGTGCAAAGTCATTCAGAAAGAAACTGCAGCACTATTTTCATGACAATTAATTTCATATAAGAACATTTTCTTGCTCTTTATTTCATTTTATTTTTATTTCTGTTATTGTTAGTAGTAATAATAATACTTACAACACTTATATTATTATATACTATATATTTTATTTTATTTTCAGATATTTTGGTTAATTTATTTTTAATTTTTTTGGATAATTGTATGCGGGCTAAAGACGAAAAAGGGCTTAGTTAAAAAAAATAATAAGGCTAATACTGCTTTAAATTGTTGTTGTTGTTTTTACATTGAAAACACAATCAAATTTTATATACTTTCTTATTCTTTCATATATGTTAATATGTACAAGTCAGAAAAAGCATATTGTTTATATTTTTGTATAAATATTGTGTTACACTAAATGACAATGTACAATGTGAAACCAAATTTTGATATTTTATTCTCCAAAAACGTATGAAACCATAAAAGTGGACACTTAATTTACATTTAATATGCTTTCTATGGGCATAAAATCACTTATTGCGCTTTTTTTTTTTTTTGATGTGGTCATCTTAACATCATTAAGCCATGTATTTGTTTTTTTGTAATTTCTATTATTCTCAGTTGTGATATTTTTATTACTGTAGCTTTGGTTATTTATCATTTTAATTGTTTTATTTCATTTATATTTAAGTAAAATGTTTTAATGTAAATTGCAGTGCAATAAATCCTGCCATCATGGTATGTCATTGATCTGTGTCAAATGTACATCGTTCAATAACAAGTCCTCTTCTTCCGTAGATTGAGAATTTATTGATCAGTCATCAGGGCACTATAAAGCTGTGTGACTTTGGCAGCTCCACCACCGTGGCACATTACCCAGACTACAGTTGGTCTGCTCACAAGAGATCTATGGTGGAAGATGAGGTAAAAACACAACTAATGATATTCTCCTAGCAGTCACTTTGACATCACTCGCTGTCCTCTGATTGGTTCGTTTTGCTATAGTTTCAATGTGATTCATGGATTGTCACAATAATTGTGGAAATGATTACATTGTTACGTGGCCAGAGAGAAATATTTTGCGGTGATTGTATTAAAATCTCGGGCTATTTCCTGTGGAAGCATTCCCTGATTTAATTGTTTTGTTGATTAAATTAGCTTGTTTGGTTTCTGGTCGTCTTAAATCAGTTATTGCTAGTACATTGAAAACCCACGCAATCCACAAAGCCTGCCATTTGTCTGCACATGAATGTTTATTTGCGTTTATTCACAGCATTTTTCTTACCAGCTAATTCTAACGAGGACCAGTTTTTAGCATTTTACAGTCTTCTAGCAAAACTTGTAATGAACAAGTTTGAAAACATTGATTAGATTTGTACAAATATAATTTTAGTAATATTTCATATTATGAATGTACTGTGTTTTTTTTATCAAACTAATGCAGCCTTGATGAGTATAAGTAATTTCTTTCAAAAATATTACAGACCCCAGACTTTTCAAGACTTAGTGTGATATAGCATGGAATGTAATTAACTTTATTTCACAATATCACCATATTTAATGTATTTTTGTTCAAATAAACAGCCTTGGTGGTCATAAGGAAAGCATTTTTAAAAATCTATCCAACTCCAAACTTTTAGGCAGCAGTGCAAATTGTTGGGCGAGTGTTTACATGCTTTAATCATCAATAATTATAATTTGTGCATGCAATAATTTAGCATAAAGACTCACTAAATTATAAATCACTTCCTTTTTTTATGTTTTGATTCTGTCTTTATTCCTTAGATTACTAGAAACACAACTCCAGCATACCGGACACCAGAGATGATTGACCTCTATTCCAACTACCCAATAAATGAGAAACAAGACATATGGGTAAGTTAGTTTAGTAGTGGGGGGGGGGTTTTCTCTTGTCCTTGTTGTGGTTTTCAAAGAGTCTGGGTTTCTTCTCTAGGCTCTAGGCTGCATCCTGTACCTGCTCTGTTTTAAGCAGCACCCATTTGAAGAGGGAGCCAAACTCCAGATAGTAAACGGCAAATACAACATTCCTCAGAATGACACCAAGTACACAGTCTTTCACCAGCTCATCCGTAAGCGTCCTGCAGGAATTTTACTGTCCTACCAAAATCTGTCCTGCATCACACCTTTTTGTTTGTTGTGTGTCAAAGTCCTTGTGTGTTTGTTGCAGGATCGATGTTGAAAATCAACCCAGATGAGCGACTGTCAATCAACGAGCTTGTTAGCCAACTGCAGGAGATCGCTGCAGCCAGGAACGTCAACCCAAAATCACCCATTACTGAGGTACAAATCATCTAATAGTTTAAAATTGATTATGTGTTGTGACTGTCTCTCACATCAGGTTCACTGGTTATTTGTAGGTTTCATGCTAAATATGCAAGACACTAGTATATAGTGCACAACAGAATGTTTTTATTGGGGGGTATAAATATTGATGGCAGTATTTATAACCAAAATAAAAAGCAAATAATACGTTTGTTTAAATGTAAAATTTTTTCCCCTATGTATGTATATATATGTATGTATGTATGTATGTATGTGTGTGTGTTTAAGTTATTAGGGATGGGTAACGAAACTCTAATTAATCAGTACCTTTCCCATTTCCTACATTTCCTATTTATTGGTAAATAATAGTTACCTAGCATATTTTAACCTTTTCTAATTCGCGAAAATATTAAAGACATTTGCCTGCACTTGTTATTGGCAATCTTATGCGCGAAATGTCTGTCTATTCCGCTCATTGGTCCGCTCCTTGTGCAGACAATAATCTCACCTCATTATTACAATTAATGTCAAAAATAATGTTTGGAAATGTAAACTGATATTTCCAACTGACACGCTACCGCAAAAGATAACCCACTTAAAACCTTTTTTGGTTTGTGAAAATACTAGTGGTTCATGCAAGGCCTGCAGCGACGCATCGATGACGTCGACAACTCGGTTCTAAAAAACCGTTGACGTCAAATCCAGTAGTCGACACATCACGGCCACTCCTTTTTTCCGGCCATTGGCCGCTGCAGTGGTTTGAGATTAAACCAGTTGGCTCAACGCCAATGGCCGCGGCTCCTGCCGAAGCTCGTCTGAGGGGGCGTGTCCGCGCGCATATATAAACGGGCAGCGCACAGCGGTCTTCAGGTTACCTCGACTGAAGCAACGAACACTTGCAGCACGGAAATTGACGCAGTACCAGTTCCCGTGTCTCAGGGAACCTTTGTTACGAGAGTAACCTATTCGTTCCCTTTCGACACTTTTACTCGTACTGCGTCTGCTAAGACGCTATGGGCACACATATATCATATACTAAATACACTGTTTGAATGCACAATGCAGCGGTCAATGCAGTGAATACACAGACACTTAGAGCTTAAGGTCTCGGGTTGGGGTTACATTGGCCAACACCGAACGAGAAAAAACCTTTAAACTTAAGTTATTGGTTTGTTTAACAACCATTTTGTATAGCACTGCTGTTATTTTGTTTTAAGCAGAAGATGTTTGGCTTTGGATACTTCTGTATAATAAAGTAATCTATTTAATCTTTAGGGGCAATTAGTGATTTAATGTTTAGTTTTTTTTATCACGCAACAGAAAGATTATCGTTAGATAAATCATCTAATTACTCATTAGAATAGTCGACTATTCGATAAAATAATCGTTTTAAAATTAACCGCTTACCCCCAGCCCTACGTAGTTGATGCACAGTACTGTATCATATATATCAACAATATAAATATCTAAAAATATCATCATGAGCCGTTGATTGAACAATCCTGCACAGATTTTCCCAATCTCTCCTTCAGAGCTTCTGTTTGATCACCAGACTGGTCGGGTTGGTTGAATGAGGCTCTTTTGGTGCTTGATTTGAAACAAACCCCTCATTCTTTGACACTCAGACACACGCACACACCCGCAGAGACGAGCAGAGTCCCACATACTGATCACAACTCTCTGAAGAGCCATTTAGAGACACCGCCACACTCTTCCTTTCGCATTCTTTCTTTCTTTCCTTTCCTCCCTCCCTTTCTCCCTCCGTGACCTCCTGGAGACAAAGCAGCATCTCATCCCTCGTTTTCTCTCTGACCTAATGGCCACTGATCTCACTACATAAGAGAGAAACAGAGGAAACACTGGTAAACAAGAGAGAGGACCAGCTCAAAGAACGACTCCTGGATTAATAATTCCTGGATTAGCGCACGCGAATGATCTAGTTCAGAGCATCCAAAAAGCAGGGTTTGTGTGCGTTTGTCAGTGTTACGCTTCTTTGCGCACACATGGTGTAGAGGGCGGTTTCAGAAGCGTCTGATCTGGGTTAAGACGGGGTTTCTCTCTGGATTAAAGTGATTACCACCAACAGCCAGAAGCTGCAGGAGATGTTCTGCTGTCACTAGCGTGTGCATTCTGAAGTCTGGTCTCCTGCTTCGCTCCTGATGTGTGTGTGCAGCGCACTGTCGCCCCGATGAGTCTGTTAGGTTCATACTACTGTCTGAAGTCTGTGTATGACGGCTATGAATCCCTGCAGCTCCTGGAGCAGAACGGAGGGTTCGGGAACAACAGCACGCAGCTTCCCTCGCAGATCAACAACATACACAATGCTGGTAAGTTTTGCATTCAGCTCGTTTTTGGCAAGCCATTTTAATTCCAGCAGATCTGTCAGTATTTCCGTTGGAAGGTTGTTCTCTGACTACTGTCACGCAATCTTAGAAGCGTATTGTGATGGGGAACAGTCTATCAGTGCTGTTGGATCTCATCTAGTCGTAGGATCTGTTGATGCGTTGACATCCTGTGTTTACATGCGTTATGTTTGGAAGTTTCTCTTGGTTTTCTGATGCTTTTTTTTTTTTTGCTGATGTGGCATGCATATATTCAGTTAATTATTTATTTTAGATAGCTGTTTTTGTTTGTTTTAATTGATTACTTGGTTAGTTATTTTTAATGCTCACATGTTTCTTTGTCATTTAGTTTTTCAGTTATTCTTGTTGTTTGGTTAGTTGTTGTTTTTAAGCCAGTTTGCTGGTTCTTGTTTTTATTCTTATTAGTTATAGTTTTTTTATTGTTTTTTTTGTTCTATGATATATTTTAGTAATAAAAAAAAAGGCAGTTATTTTTTTATTTTTTTAACTTCGAACATTTTTTATATTTTAGTTATTTAGGTATTAATTGGTTGTTTCTTTATTTAGTCTTGTTGCTAGTTAGTTTAGTTTATTTTTTTGTTAATGTTTGTTTTTTGTTCAAGTTTTAGCTTCTGTATAATTGTTTGTTCATTTTGGTTATTATTTTTGGATGTTGGTTAGTTATTGTTGCTTGTGTTTGTTTTTTATGTTTATTTTTTGTTTTGTTTCTTCATTTGTAGTTGTTGTTAGTATGTGTTAGTTATCATTTAGTTTAGATTTTTTTGGTTAGGCCTAGATATTTTTTGATTGTGTGTTAATATATTTTAAGGTGGTTAGCTAGTATACATATACTCCACTTTGAAATATTTTATCAGCTTAAATCTTAAATCACTTCTCGTGGTGACTTGCAGCATTTAATAATATACACAATATCCGGCTCAGCTGTATTTATTTTTTATTTAATTATTTATTTTAATGTACACTTTGCTAAACTGCTGAAAAGCCTTTAATAACGCAGACTGGTGTGTTCAGGAACTGGCTGAGTAGTGTAAACAGTGATTTGTGGCTTTAAGGTCCACCTGCTTTTGTGGTAATGAGAAGTACTTTGTTTGTGAGCGATTTATATCTAAGAGTGTCTTAGACTTTATTAGAGAGAGAGAGGATAAAGCAGTATCAGTTATGTCATTATACTTTTGTTGAAACCCCACGCACAGTTAGAATGAGCTCGTCGAGTTCATCAGCATGACTTCTTACCTGACAGACATTCACACACAAATGAATATAAGTGCATCTACATAAAGACACTCCCTCATGCCTGCAAGTCACTTGTTTCAGGATTATAACCTTCCATAATACTGTCCACAAACAGATAATGCTCGTACACACCCCTGCCCCCATATTTACCCCCAAGAGGTGCTTTCTCTGTGCGTTCTGTAAGAGGATTGGCCCTCTGGTCACCATCTGCTGAGTTTACTCTGGTTTTCTGAGTGAACACAGTCAGAAAGTGATAATACCACTCACGTAACTGCAAGCACACTCAATCGTGTTTCTTAATTTGCAAATATAGGCCCATTAAAATCACACTTCTTCTTCTTTTATTTTTTTCAGCTTTAATTACGTTAAAACATATAACATTAAACCGTATTGGTTGCATCAGAAAACCTTTTACTCTCTTTGACCCTGAAAAAATGAAGCAAGCTGTTTTTGATTCTGTACTGTGCCTTTAAGACTTCTGTATCTAAATTGATCCAGGCATATATTAGCATAGTTCACAAACTTTTGTTTGGGTGAGCTGACAGTGTTAAAGCATTGATGTGTCTTTGTTAATGTTAGTTAATAGTTTGTTAGTTAAATGTTTATTTTAGTTCACAGTGCATTATTGTTAATCGATGCAACTCCTAAATATGTATTTTTTCTTTTTAAAAATATTAGTAAATGTTAAAATTAACATCAATTAATGTGAATGAATGCTATTGGTATATGTTAGCCAATATTAGTGAATGAAACGTGAATAAAGTTTTACTAGTTATTTCTGTTACATCTTCACATCTCAGTTATATCCAAATTTCATACTCCTAAATGTCTACAGAAAAATCTTAAACATCTTAAAACTAAGTTGCCTTTACAATAACCTATTTTTTTTTAAGAATAACATTATTTTATTATTAAGTACACATATAACATGAATACATTTTATAATCACTATATCAGTGCATCTTGCAATCAGTGCAAGCAATCTTGGTTAATTAGTGGGTTGGTAAATTATTATTATTTTTTGTTATTTATTCATTGTTTTTAGTTATTTAGCTACTTTCTGATTGCATAGTATTTTGTATTGGGTAATGTATGTTACTTATTTAGTGTGTGTATGAATACCTAATTTAATATTAATGATGTGATGCACTGATATAGTGATTATAAAATGTATTCATGTTATATGTGTACTTAATAATAAAATAATGTTATTCTTAAAAAAAAATAGGTTATTGTAAAGGCAACTTAGTTTTAAGATGTTTAAGATTTTTCTGTAGACATTTAGGAGTATGAAATTTGGATATAACTGAGATGTGAAGATGCATGATGTTTTTTCAATACTCTGAAATATCTTGCAAAGTTTTGATGCTGATGGTGTTATGAGCTAATAAGAGATTTGCATTGCGTTTCTTGTGTGCATATGTCAGATATATTCATTGTTCTGGAAAAGCACTGTGGTTATGTGTGTGTGTTTGCATCTCCAGGTGTGTATGACACCGACCCGACCATGGGCGGAGGCTTCCTGGATATTCTTAAAGGAGGAACCGAAAGATTCCTCACCAACATCAAAGACACTTCATCCAAAGTCATCCAGTCGGTGGCCAGGTGAGCGACACATGTAGTCTGCAGTAAAGCACCCCTGCGGCCGTCCCATGTTAACTAGTGCACACACCTTGCTCGACTGTGTTTCGGCTTGCCTTGGTTTCGTTATGATGCATCTCTTTCCGCCGAGCCATTGACAGATTCAGCCGAATGAAGGAAGAGGTCATAGTTGTGGAGAGAGTACTAGTAATCTGCTGGCGGTTTATCTGATATCACTTAATCTAGCTTACAAACAATGCCACCCGCTGCTGGCTTTCAGCATGTTTTCCTGTGTCTGCGCTCAGATTCCGAGGCTCTTTTTCATGAGCTGGAGCATTTTAAGTTCTCGAAGGCACAACATCCTGACGTGAAGGGGTTTTCGAAAGATTAGCAGAATAATTATATGCGGTAGCATTACAAGTATTCTTCACAGATAGATGGCATTGTGATGAATTCTTGATTTATAAATATTTAGTTTAATTTTGAAATTGCAATATAAAATAATATATAATATTATAATCAAAGGGGCAGTATTGCACTTTGTGCATTTGTATTTACTATTATAGTAGTATTTAATGATTTATATTAGCTTTTGTTTTTCATATTTTAACTTTTATTAATTTGTCTTTTAAAGAAATCTTATTTAGCTTTAATTTTATTTTACATTTAGTTGAACCTTTTGAAATTTAGTGTCTCTTGTCATTATTTATTTTTTATTTCTAGATTTAATATCAGTAGTTTTATGTCTTTTGTTATTGAACAAAACAATGTATTGGAAATATTCTTATTTAGGTTTAATTGTTAATTTCATTTAATTTTAGTTTTGTTTTAATATTTGTAATTTTTTTAACTTTTTTTATATTTATATTTAGCTTTGTTTTTTATTTTAATTTTAATTTTGTAATTGCAATTATTTTTATATTCCCATTTTGTTTCTATTTGAGTTTTCATCATTTATGTATTTTTTCTTTTTTTATATATTTATTTATTTTAGTTTTAGTAATTTAGGTAATTTTAGTTCTTATTTTACTAGCATAAATTTTATATAATATATATAAATAATATTATATAAAATAAATTCATTACATGCTGCGTAATTATTCCTGCAGAATGTTAAGATATCCTATTTAATGAATAGTTGACTCGCATGAACCAAGTTAGTACACACCCCCTGCTTTTTTTGTGTGTTTTTCTGTAGGACAACATGCTTATGCATCACACTCAAAACAAATGACATTTATAAATGTAAATGGGCTCAATTCTTGTTGATTTGATCATCATTATCTTCATAAGAAGGTAAATTTGATCTGTCTAATTGCAGTGACTGGACATTAATCTCTTGGTAAACTCAATCAGCATTTTGTTTATGACACACACTGATCTACCCGCTCATAAATTCCCCTCCACTCCCCCTCCATAGTCTCTTTGCATTTATTAATCATGTTTAATTATTACCCCCTCACGTCTCCACAAGTCTGTCATTTTTATTTCCTCCTCAGTTTGCCCATTTTTGCTTTCATTTTGTTTTGTTCATTGTCTTGTTTTTGTTCATTTGGTTCCTGAATCACGTCACTCGATCCCAAATCTCCAACCCCTTGCAGCTCCAGGTAACTATGGGACAGCGCCTGTGTGTCTATGTTTGCGTTGCGTGTGTGTATGTGCAGAGATGGTGTGTGAACTTCACTCCACCTTCATCTCACGGCTTTGTTCCCTGTTTGTTATTAACCACAGTCTGCTCCCATCAGCACAGCATTACCTGGATTACTAGAGTTTCTTAAGTTAAAACAGCTGCCTACTAAATCCATATGTGTGAGTGCTGCTCCCCAAATGACTTCAGAGGAATAGTTCACTATATTCCAAAAGATACTGTATGATCACCAAAGCTGCATTTATTTCAAAATCATCAAAATAAATACAATCTTACTGACCCCAAAAGTAGTATGTTTCAAGTGAACTATTCCTTTAAGTCTTTTCCTTTTAGAGCCAGATTTCTGCAAAGTTTGTAATAAAGTTTGTTGAGTTTTAATACAAGTCATTACTCTTATTTATGTCAACAGGTTTTCTGTTGAGGTTTAGCCTGTAATCTAGATGTTCTTTTAGTTGATGGATTACTGTTGTGTAAATCTGTGTCCTGTTCTGTCTCAGTTATGCTAAAGGAGACCTGGACCTGTCCTACATCACCTCCAGAGTAGCAGGTACACTCACATGTGCAACACAGCTTGTACATTTCTTTTTTTGGATGCCTGAACGCTAAACATAAATTTGTTAACGTTATTTACCCGTATGTGTTTTTGCAGTTATGTCTTTCCCAGCTGAAGGTGTTGAATCTGCCATTAAGAATAACATTGAGGATGTGCGTCTGTTCCTGGATTCTCGACATGCGGGTCATTATGCAGTATACAACCTCTCCAAACGCTCCTACAGACCGGCCAGGTTTCACAACAGGGTGAGAGAGGATAGCAAAGCGGTTACAAGGATCTAAATCTGTTGCTGCGTCTGAAATC
>JAUMHR010000049.1:23882228-23892552 GCA_032361145.1 Enteromius fasciolatus
TCCTAATATTGTCCAGTCATTGCCGACATGCTGTTTTGTGTTTTTTGTAGATGGCTTCCATGAAGATGTTTCAGATTCAGTTCCATACTGGGTTTGTGCCCAGAAACGCCTCCACTGTCAAATTTGCGAAGTAGGTTTTGCATTACTTTCTGAATATATCCGTTTCAGATTTTGTTGTACGTCACGATGCACTGCTCTTTTATAATGACGGCGCTGTGTGTATTTGCAGGTATGATCTCGATGCGTGCGACATCCAGGAGAAATACCCCGACCTCTTCCAGGTGCATGTAAATGTGGAGGTGGAGCCTCAGGACCGCCCTAGCAACAAGACTCCGCCTTGGGAAAACTTTGCCACAAAAGGGCTCAATCCCAAGATCCTTTTTTCCAGTCGAGATGAACAGCAAGAAATCCTGACGAAATTTGGTGAGTTTTCTGTCTATTTGGCCATTTAAATTTTGATTTATTAAAAAAAAAAAAAAAAACAAGTCTTAAAATGGAAAAAGTTTTCAATATAATTTTAGGAAATCTTACATTTTGCCACATACAATCTTACATTTGCCACTGGGCATTTATGGCGATTGCTTATGATCTGCAGGTTGGTGAATTATGACTTAGAATTCATATTGTAATATTTTGTGGATGGTTGAAAGACTGCATGTTTTAGCTCATCTTTTTAAATGACTTGCTGGAAGCAGTAAAGCATAGACATTTCAAATAAGAGTCCTTGTCCATTTTAAGATCGTTTCCTAATAAAAGTAAAACATTTCTGTATATTATTAGTGTTTGGTTACGCCGTAAACTCTATATAGCATTTAATTCTTCCATCAAAACCACTTCACAGGAATATGACAGAATAAAGTCAGTCAACCTTGCTAATGGATATTAAAAAAATGTACACAGTGTCTGTATCTCTTATTTTTTTGATCATTTAGTTTTGGCAATAGTCAATATATGTATCGTATAAATGTTTAACTAAATAAAAAATAAGTGCTACATTATTTTGAGTTTGCATAGGGTTTTTTCCTGCATGGACATGTGGTAATATTATTTTTACAAGATTTAAAACCTACCCTGTTTTTGTTGATCTCATTCAATATGATACACGTTTCCTGTTAGTTTCAGCTGTTTTGTTGTGAATCTTTCTGGTTGATTAGGTAAACCAGAACTTCCACGTCAGCCTGGTTCCACTGCCTGCTACACCTCTGAACCGGCCCAGCCAGAGCATTCTCCTGATGGGCCACCGACTGACCCAGATTCCCCTTCTCCTCAAAGCACCGACACCAACGCCAACAACTTCTTCCAGACGCTCAACTGGGAAGGTATACTATACATTTCTAAAAATGTTTTTATGCAAATGAGCACCAAAAAAAAAAACGTAGTTTCAGTAACAATGAGAAAAACAGTATTCGTTAGTCTTTGTTAGCATCAGTTAAAGTCCGTTGAATATAAACAGAATTATTAAAAAAAATATTTTTATAATTTATTAGTAAATATTAAAAATTAAACTTAAAATAATGCTTTAGAAGCACTTTTCATCACTTGATCGTGTCAACAAGTGTGGTTCATTAATATTAACAACCTTACTGTAAAGTGTTAAATTAAAATTTAAGGTTAATTATAAACTATATATATATAGAAACAAAAGCTTCAATTTAGGACTGGACAGCAGGAATTGTGGTACAGCTTAATGTGATTCTTAAAATTCAGAGGCTGTGGTTTAATTAAATTTGAGTTTATTTGGCACATTTTAAAGCCAAAACAGAAGCAAAGCCACTGGAATTAGTGAATACATTTCAAAATAAGAGTCCCATTTGTTTATTGTTGCTATTTTGGTTATGCAGGAAACTGCATCTGGCATTTGATTCAGTGTTTAACTCAAATTTAATCTACTTGTAATTTTAAAAAACAATTAAACCTCTTCTTTATGCACAACAAAAATGTCCAAATAAGTGCACATGTGCTCCTTTTGGGGGAAAAAAGCATTAAACCCTCTTTTCTGAATTTTTTGGGACATTTTGTTCTTCAATGGCATTTGTTACATAGAAAGTAGTTTGTATGCGGAGCATCATCTTTTTGCCAACCAAAGCACTTGGTCTCCTTTCTTTATCCTTTATGATGTTTCATGAGCTTAAATGAGCCGTGCTGCTTTATGGTGTATTTGCAGACGGCAGTCGGCAGTTTGATCATTCCGACAGCCAGTTGGAGGACCAGGATGATTTGAGTGGCGGCTCCGAGGAGGAATCGGTGTCTTACTCCGCCCCTGTTGATGGGACTCTGTCACGTGACACTAGCGAACCGCTCTTCGAGGCAGACTTCACAACCACCCCACCTGACCCTCAGCCCGACACCGAGGACCTGCTCGGCCTGAACTCTGACCCCTGCCCCCCAGCTGCCAACACTCCCGGCATTGTTAATGAGACGGGTTTAAAAAGTTCTGCCAGTAACAGCGACTTACTGAACGACCTGTTCGCCCCTCCAACCAATGCTGTGCCTTCAGCTAATCCAGAGGACCTGATGGGAGAAAGTACAGAAGAAGATCTCTTCTTCTCCAACACATCCAGCCAACAGGCACCAACCGCTAATAAAGGTAGGAGAGACTGTATGTGAGGTTAAATGTACTGTTTAGTACCAATAAACTGCTAACGAAAATGTTTGACGCCTGGAAGGCATTTTTTACCTTTTACCATTTTACCCAAAGTTAAAGTGGGAATGTCTTTGTATTAAATCTGTACTGAATCTTTGAATAAAATGACCAAATACATTATACATTAATACATTAATAAATATATATTTAAAAATATATATATTTTGGTTAAAGAAGGCTTGATATGTAAAATAGGTAAAATCATGTTATGTGATGTTTCCAAAGTATTTAATTAATTGATTTAACATTTTATGAGTGTATTTTCAGCTGGTGTAAATGACACTGGATTTCTTCCTGCAGACTTCTTTGACCCCTTCGGTGTGGGGTCAGCCTCTTCAGGCTCCGATCTGTTTGGTGACCTCCTGGGGTCAGACAGTGCGAGTAGCGGCTTCAAAGCTCCTGCATCCAACTCCAGCCTCTTCAACCTCAGTGAGTGCTACATATCAATCAAAACACTGTAACACCGCAACATTATTCAGTACACTTAATTAATGTCGTAGTTCTTAAAAGGGCACTTTTTTTATCGTCAATAATCGTAAATTTTATCGTTATGTCAGATAAGTTAGCAAGCGACACTCCGAAGATGACATCATCAGCGAGTCAGCCTGATCTGTTAGGAGGCTGGGAAAACTGGAGCACAGGAGGATCCAGCACGACTCCTAACATGACCGCTGCTGCCAGCAAACCCAATATGAAGGGTAATCAATCACTCGTTCTATCAGTTATTTAAACCTCTCATTGCAGTCTCATTAGAAGAAGAACTTGATTATAGTTTTAGTACAAAATAAGTTGCTTATAATCTCTGCACAGAACAGACTTTGTGTTGTTTGGAAACGTAGCCTAGCTGTATCGCCATCTGCTGTCAGCCAAAATAAGTTCATTCATTTTTATTTCAAAGATGCTTTGTTTACTGTTAGTTATTAAGAAATGTTAACTAATCTTACCAGTTGTTAAGCAATTGTAAAATTGACTCTGATCAAACACAGATTTCGGTTTAATCATCAGACTGATCATAAAGCAGTTGTAGCAGTCCATAAAGCACTGAAAAAAAATTAAAAATTGTTTCTTGTTTGTTCAGCCTCAGGAGTCTCCTCTTTCTCCAAGGCCAAATCTCAAAGCTTTGACCCCTTCGCAGACCTGGGCAACCTGGGCTCAACACTGCCTGGTATGTTTTGCTGCGTGTAATCTTAGTGTTTGCTGCTTTCCCATGTATTGCTAACTAACCCCGATTTGTGTTTAGGTTCGTCCAGCGCTGGTTTCTCTGGCTCAGCTTTTAAAGCGGCGCCCTCTGCAGGAATCCCTAAGAACTCAGCAGGTCAGCAGTGGCAGCAGACTCCTCGGCCCTCCTCCGGCCCCAGCAAGCCCTGGATGCCTCCAAACTCAGCGCCTAGACAGCAAACCCAGCCCTCCAAACCTGCTTCCCAACCACCTAAACCAAACTACAACCCTAGTTTCAGTGTGATCGGTGGACGAGAAGAGAGGGGCATCCGTGGGCCAGGCTTTGGTATGTTTTCACCTGTTTTAGAATGAATGTACATGATCGAAGAATTCAAGTATCCGTGTATGTTTCAGTCAGGTGTGTTTCCTCCAAGGAGCCAAGCGCCTTCTTAGCAAATTGAAAATAGAAATAGCAAAATAAAAAAAAAACATTTTCATGGCATTTAAATAGTCATGTGAGACGAGTTTACGCTTTTCACTTCATAAATCACTCCATAAATCGTTGATTTTTTTTTTTCCCACAAAAAATATGAATTACCCAATAATGTTGTTGATGGGGTGACTAGTTAAAACAAACTAGTTAAGTAAACTACTCACCCACTTCGATGTCAGGGCTTTATCATATCAAAATCCTATCTAAGAAGACTTGAAAATATGATCTGTGAGGGGAGTAATCATCTCCATGAATGTGAAATATAGATCTAGTTATTATTTTGGAACACCGCTGGTTTCATATGTTTGAATGTCAGTATTTAAGCTTCAAAATAGTATACTTCTGATCAAGATTAAGTCAGGCTCACGTGTTGAATAAAAGGACTGTTTGGTGTGTTTTAGTGATGGTCGTCTCGGAACCTGCGGGCAACCCGCGGGTCGGGTAAAGAAATTGTAACTTTATTTGCGGGGCGGGTTGGGGCGGGTCATTAAAAACAAAATGAAATTAAAAATCCATGTATGTTGCGTGCAATTTCCTGTAGCCTATATTAAATATTTAGGAATATCCATTTTCATATTTTATTAAGTTCTTTGATGAGGTAACGTCACGTGACAAGTCACGAAAGCGCCGAGCTGCCGCTGCCAGCCACAAGCGCATCAAGCGAGCGCACATTCAGCTCTGCTGCCCAGGTGCTGGAGTCCAGGCGAAATAAATTAAACCCCGGAACAGTGGATGCCTTTCTTTTTTTGCACAGCGAACATAAAAACGCTAAATGAACATTTCCGTGTGATAAATGAAAAAACGCTGCTTTGTAAATGTTTAAAATGTGTATCATTATCTTGTTATTAATATGACCTGATTTATCGTTCATGTTCATAATCATATGTTGTTGCCAGTTTACAGGGCGATGTTTCCAAGCACTTTCAGGCTTAAATAAAGTCTGTTCTCGTTTGAATTACAATGTCTATAGCATGTCTATTTAATGTTCGCGGGGCGGGGCGGATTGATACAGTGGTGCGGGGCGGGCTGGGGCGGTCCAAATAGTTTCATAAAAGCGGGACCCGCGGGTTGGAGAAATAACCGCGCATCACTAATGAATTTATAATTCATTACGGGATAATTCACCAACAACATTTCATCACCATTTGCTTCTGTTGAGCAGAGACAGAGATTATTTGAAGAATGTTGGTAACCAAATAGTTGATGGTAGCCATAGTATCCACACAATGTATTTTTTTTCTACCATCAGCTGTTCAGTCAATAATATTCTGCAAATCATACAGGTTTAAAACGATGACAGAATATTCATTTTTGGTGAACAATCCATTTCAGTCATAAATGTGTTGTGCTCGTCTGTTTTTCTTTGTGTCGTTTAGGTCCAAAGCCCAAAGTGAAACAAGATGACTTTGAGGATCTGTTATCAACGCAGGGTTTTAGCTACAGACCCGACAAGAAGATGCCTAGAACTATTGCTGAGATGAGGAAGCAGGAGCTGTCTAAAGACATGGACCCTCTCAAACTTCAGGTACTTTTAAAACATTTTTTTTTTTTTTACATATGTCCATGTAGATGTGCTTTGGGCTCGATGATGATGAAGGTTTGTGTGTTAGATCTTAGACTGGATCGAGGGGAAGGAGAGGAACATCAGAGCGCTGCTCTCCACGCTGCACACAGTCCTGTGGGAGGGAGAGACCCGCTGGAAACCCGTCAACATGGCAGATCTGGTCACACCTGATCAGGTGAAGAGGGTCTACAGGAAGGCTGTGCTTGTTGTGCACCCAGACAAGGTATGAAAGATTTAGATATGGTTATGTATATGTATACTTGTATAAAGAGTAAATCAGTATTTTCTTAAGTTTGTCAGTGCACAGTTTTTAAAAGAAAGCATTTCATTTTTTTTTCTGCTGACAAACTAAGACGATGCAGTTGGAGAAAATCAATAAAACCAGTATAACACAATCCATCAATTTAAATATTGTTTATTTTAGTGTTTGTGTTATGTATTTATTTGATCTTTTTTTTTGTTGATTATTTGATTTGTATTTATTTGTTCATTATTCATTTATTTGTAAATTATTCATTGACTTGTGAATTTGGGAGGGATGTTTTATTCAAGAAAATAATCTGTGAAATCAAACTGCCCACTTAGAAAGCAACATATATATTTATATTCATATATTTATTTGTTCGTGTTGTATTTATATATGATTTATTAATTTATTGATGTTTATTTGTGTATTTTATTCTATATGTGTATATATACACATACAGTATTGTTAGTAACAAAACAAAAAAAACACCTTTGTAATTATAGTCCAAAAATCGATATGAAAATTACTCCTATGTATGTATATGGAATATTAAGAAAATAAATCAGGTCACATCTGATTTCGTTTTTAATTCAATTCAGTGCTAAAGAATTATGATACAGAACCGTGAAGGAAAAATGAAACTCTACATTTTTTTTCTGGTCTTCCAGGCTACAGGTCAGCCGTATGAGCAGTACGCTAAAATGATCTTCATGGAGCTGAGCGATGCCTGGTCCGAGTTTGAGAACCAAGGAGCCAAAGCCCTGTTCTGAGCATGCTCAGTGAGCGTCTGCCAGGAGCGGCGGGCCCCCTACAGGCAGCCTGAGCCACAGCACTCGCTCTCGCTCTCCATACACACAGACACACGGCTCTGAGAGAGTCTGACAGTGAGACAGATCAATCAGAGAAGGAAAACAGACCTCTTTCTGCTCGAGGAACAGTCTAATCTCTTCCTGAACTCTGGAGCGAAAGCTGTGGCGCTGGATCTCTCCTCCTTCAAAAGGGGAACATGCTAGCATCCTTTTGGCATTTGTAGATGATTAAACACCACGCGCGCACACATAAACACCTGAGAACTACAGTCTGTCTTGCACTTCAAAAGAGCTCCAAAACAGATGGTGTCTGGGATAAAGACGAAGGGATTATCGCTGATCTTTTTCCATGTCATTCTATGCATCACACATTGTTTTTCAGTCAGTGTGGCTTGTCACTTACTGATGTAAATAATCACTCGACTTGTGTGTGTGTGTGTGTGTGTGTTTGAGGGGTGAATCATGTTTATATGAAGCTAAATCAGAGGTTTTTGACTTCACCGTAAAGGCTTTCGATCACTTTCACTTCAGTTTTGTCACGTTTTCACAGATCTCTAGTGTTAATTCTCTCCAGGCACCTCGTGGGAAGGTGCGTTTGTGTATTTGTGGGTTCAGGGCTCAGTTTCTGCAGTCCAAAAGGTATTTCAATGACCGAAAACAAACTTAACATCAACAAAAAGTGTGAGCTTTCCATATATACTTTTTTTTTTATCTCAAGGACCAATCAGAAATGTCTGTCTTATTTATTGTTCTGAAAGCTGTACATGACTAATTGATGGAAATAAAAAGGACTAAAATAACAAATTTATTGTAAACGACGGCAAGCTAGGCATTTTGCAAAACTAAATCATTCCAAAGCATCTACTAATATGAATGTGCTTTTTAAGATTATTGCTGGAATGTAACTTTTTTTTTTTTGTACCATTATCATATTTTCCACAATACTTTATTTTTTGTTTCCATAATCTCTAAATAATGACACTAGAAAGTTTGCACCAATCCCTCAGGGCATCAGGCCAAACTCAGTGTCCGATTGGGGGAGGGAAAAAATCTGATGAAACTTTATAGACAATGACGTGAGGGTGGAAATTATTGCTGTTTTTATATATAGACCAATAGTTTGAAATATTCCATCTTGTGTGTGTGTATATATAAAAATCAAGGACCGGAAGAAAATGCTGATTCATAAAGACTTCTGTAACCTGCTGTATATCTGCCATTCTTCATGTATGATGCTTGGAGATGATAAGGTCAGACTAAACAAAACCAAATCCTTCATCTGTTACCGCCTTCTGAGCAAAAGCGTTTACAGTTAATGGAACTGAGGGGCTGGTTCAGGTGTTGTTTCAGTGTTTTGAGTGCGTTTGGAAATGTTTTGGCTTATTCACCCTCCACCAAAGTCATAAACGATCAGAAATGTTTCAAGATGGATTGTGGCATTTTTGTTTAAAATCTTTACTGGTTGCATAATTAGTGATGTTGAATGGGCTCCGATTGAAATGAATGACAAAATTGAGTCTATGAAGAAAAGTCCTTATTCTGTGAATATATACTGATTTATATAATATACACTTATCCCCAAGAAATGAACAATGCTGCTGCATTTTGGTGGAGCGTGAATATCTTCTAATAAGACACATTTTCACTCTCAGCTTTCCCTTTGGATTTCAAACTAGTGTTTTTTCACCAGCCGTCTCCTGCAGTGGAGAACAAAATCATAACACCACTGTCTTAAAGATATTTTTGTCATATTTTCTTTTGTTAGATTTTGACCAATAAACCATAATCATGGTTTGGGTTTAGACTGTCTTTTTTATTTCCTCTCTCTCTCTTTAAAATTCACATTTTAGTGCCATGTTAAAAAAAGTGTCACCTAATACTTAAATTCATGTAAAATTAATGTAAAAGAATGTATGTCTGCAAATATGACGATACCTAATGTATTTTCTTTAGTAAGGAGGAATATTTGTCATTCAGATGACTTTGATATTTGAAACTAATATGTGACCTTGACCAGAGCGCAAAGCCATCATATAGCATATTTGTAGCAATAGCCAAAAATACATTCTATGGATCAAAATTATATATACTTTTTTTAACCCTCAGATTCTAGACATTCACATGGGGGGCATCTCACAAATATTGTCAAATCCTAACAAACCATACATCAATGGAAAGAGATTTTGTTTACTATTTATTCAGATTTCAGAAGACATATAAATCTCACTTTTTTAAAGAATGTACTCTTATGACTGGTTTTGTGGTCAAGGGTCATGTTTTTGCAGTATTCTCTTCATGTGATCAGCGTGCACGTTTTTGTGTTAGCTATGTCGGTATCTATTTAACTCGGTGGTTAAATAGTTTGTCATTAATTCTAAATAGTATGCAGTAACGTTACGCTGGCGCATAAGTGGTCTCAGTTTCACGCGGCTTCGAACATCAGTTGCGTCAGAATGCGCAGATCTGTGACATCATCATTGACCACAACGCTTATTATGAAACTATAAACATTTTCGAAGCTATAAAGACTTTAAATGGAACATAATTTAGCTTTAATCTTAGGCCTTTTACAAAATTATACTAATGCAACTTTGTAACCTCAATACAGTTTAAAAAGCTAATCGTATATTGATTAAACGTATATGAATGAATTACCCGTTCTAACCGTTGCGCTAGACGTCTATCAGTACTAACGTAATCAGCTCAAATGGACTACAGTTCGATTTAGGACCATCAGCCATGCAGCAGATCTCTTGGTCACCAAACCTTCTCGAATCATCTCGGGTTTTAACCGATCATATAAGGAAAATTGACAGGATCACAGGAAGAGTTCGCTAGCTTGATGATGGTCAACTGCGGCGTGTGAAGAACGCTACTGGACCAGGAAGTAAGTACGCCTTTAAAATAAAAGTCCTCACTGCTGGGGACAGTCACGCGTTTACTTACCGATGACTACGAAATAAAAATGTAATATGCAAATTAAAAATGCAGAATATTTCTACAATCCCTAATATTTAGAATTTTTATATATATTGGCCTGAATAGCATTATATCTATTTTAGCATCCTAAATTTAAAAAAAAAAATGCCATGCGGGATATTTATATTATACTTAATTTACATTATACTTAGCAAGTTTACAAATAAAGAAAAACCAGTGCAAGATTTAACAGTATTAGCATTAACACAACGAGTCTACATGCAGGTTAACTGCTGAAAAAAAGGAAAAGTAAAAAAAAAAAAATGGTGTACTGTGAGATTTTCACGGAAAGTATTTAGACCCCCTTAAATTTTTCACTCTTTGTCATATCGCAGCCATTTGCTAAAATCATTTGTTAATTTTTTTCCCCCCTTTTCATTTTTGCAGATTTATTAAAAAAGAACTGAAATTTCACATGGTCCAAAGTATT
>JAUMHR010000049.1:23931978-23947508 GCA_032361145.1 Enteromius fasciolatus
TATACACATAATAAAACAAATAAGACTTTTTTTGTTTTCAGAGTCATCTGTTTTTGCAAATACACTACTCATATATATACACTTTACAGTAGACTGCTTGTCACATAGATTGGCCATTTTGCTTTAAAATAGTTTCAAAAATATGTAAGCTAAATTAGTGTTTTGATGTTTTCATTTTATTCCATCTAATAACGGGTCAATATATTTAGCATATTTTCCACTCTCTTTAAAAAGCAATTTATACATCTACGCATTACACATCTTTTCTAATAACACTTCAAAGCGCATCAACCAGCATATAAAATTTTTACTGGGATTTGGGAAATCCAAATACATTTTTATTCATAATCTCAACTCTTCCACATTCAGCCCATCGGGAAAACACAACAGAAAGGACGGACTATTCAAAGCAGACTTATTGCCTATGAGCTCTAACAAATACGTGGCTGTTGTACAAAATGTGTTTCCCTCTTTTGTTGGGATGCTGAATGTCCACCTGCTAACAGATCTATTACAGTGACTCTGTCCAATAGCGAAGTGACATCATAATGAAAACCTTCCTCTGATTGGACAACACGGTACCAAAAAAAGCCCACAGCATATTCACCCTGACAGATTAATAATATGGGTTTTGTCTGAATGATGGTAATCTTGTTAAGCATGTCCCGGGGCTTCACATAAATTACACTAGGTTATGACAGAGGCAAGCTTGTGGATCAGCACATTCTTCGGGGGCCAAGGTCTCCGAAGCCCCCTCTCGCTCTCTCCCGAACTCTCAACCTCCCTTCAGATCAAAAGCTGGTGTCGCGCTGCAGCAATTGTTGCGTTAAAAGTCTCTCTGAGAATTGTGGGGGATTTGCATAATGGGATTATGCAGGGATTAGGAGTCAGGCAGAGGACAGACACAGTTCGGACGGAGCTGAATTCACGACTCCATTCATACGGACTCGACGGCTAAACACACCCTGCACCTGCAGAGCTGCCTTTCAGATCTGCCAAAAACTTCAGCGACACGCAGACCTGCCCGAAACCAAACTCTCTCCAAAACTTCCAACCTACCTGAGCTGGAAAGAAACTGCGCTGTTGTTTATCCCAGATGCTGATGCAATTAAACGGAGACTTCAGCTGCTCAGATGTTTGTGAAAAACACTCCAGGAATCTCTCAGTTTTTTTTCCAAAGTCTGCAATCAAAAGATGTATTTGTCAATACATATATATATATATATATATATATTATAGTGCTGGGCAACGATTATTAGAATCCAAAAGAATAGTTTTTGTTTATATATGTGTGTACTGTGTATATTTATCATGTCCATATATATATATATATATATGTTACACACATACAGTATATATTTAAAATAATCTTTACATGCATACATTTATTAATTTATATTATATATAAATTAGTTAATAATATGCATTGAATTTTTCTTAAATATATGTATGTATACATAATATACACACCGCACACATATTTAAATATATATTTTTAAAAGTGCATATATTTAAAATTTACAGTATATTAACTGTGAAAAATGTAACATGAGAATTAGTTTGGATTTCAAAAATAATTACATTTTATTATGTATATATAAATACAAACACACATAAATAGGAAAAAGGTTGTTTATATTCCCAAATATATATATATATATATATATACACACACACACACACACACATTTCTTAACATACAATATAAATATATCAATGTACTGTACATAAATATAGCATTTATCTAGATATACATGATACAGTACAAGCTCATATATTATGTATATGTAAAATGTTTATTTTCAATGCGATTAAACACGAATAGTTTGACAGTATCTATAAATTATATAAATTAAATAATGTAAATATTGAATATTTAGAAATTATATATATATATATATATATATATTATTCATATTTAAAACAAAAACAGTATATACAGTATATTACTATGGAAAAACAAGGGAAAAGATTTTGAATAACCTAAAAAAAGAGCAAATTATCTGACAGTAAATGTAACTTACTGTAGGGGTTAGTGGTTTGTTCAGTACCAATTAAATCCAGAAACCTTCCCCAACTGTTATTTGAGCATTTAGTTGACATTGTTAAAACACTGTTGACACTGCAATAAGGGCGACAAGAGATTTGACCCAATGTTTGCAATGAAGAGAGCAGTTAAGCAGGTTCAGATTTGAACAGCATGCTCCGTTCTCACAGCTCTTTTCCATCTGAAAGAGCGCCGTGATTACGGTCACTGTGTTTTACTGCCTCAGACTGGACACGCGTCTTCCTCCCTCACAGCCCAGTGTCCAAACGCTGCTGTTTTATTTGCTTTTGTTTGAGTAGGGCAGCTCAGATGGCGTTGGGAGTTATTTATGGAGGCTGTTTGGTGTTTTACAGAGGCTGAGGCTCACGGGGTGCAGAGAGAGTGAAAGGGAGAGTGATGGAAAGAGGAAAATGCCCTGTGGGAGTGTCTGTTCTGGAGCTCATTCCTGCGAGGGGCTGCCGTCAGACTGCTGGCGCGCTGAGATAAGCCCTCCGACCCCCATCGCTCTCCCTCTCTTCCTCCTCCTCTGTCTGTGCAGCGCTTTCCCTCTCCTCTGACTGTCAGCGATAAGAAGATCGTCCTGTAATTGAATGACTATCTTTTTATCACGCTCATTTCAGAAAATAGCGAGGGGCTGGAAACGCGTATGGTGTGGGAGATAAATTAATGGCCACCGTCACCGTAGTCCCCAATCTACATCCAGACTGGTAATTTTGAAAATGTTTTTTAACGCCAATCAATTCTGCTTCACACAGCGAATGATTTATTCAGTTGCGGACCGACGTGACCTCCTCTAAATAAGCAGCGTCGCATCAGTAACGTGTAGCAGGAAATGTACGTTTGTCAATACAGTGTCACGTTTGAATAGAACTCTTTCTTCTGCATTTTTTACACCTGCTTCTGTGTACAGACTATAAAGCTAACAGATGCATGTGTGCATACGCTCACTCTCAACTGTAGGTCAAAGGTCAGCAGATAAACAAGCCACATCATTCTGGAGTCCTGCAATTAGTGGGGGCAAAAAAACAGCACAAAATACTTTTAAACAATCAAAGCTCGAACCTTCAGTCGCACCCTAAGACGTACATCTAAGTCTAGTTATATCTAATAATCTTGTGTAATTCCAAACTATTTTAATTAGTAGATTTCAAAGACTTTTCCGGCTGATTATTACATTTAAATAAATAATGACTATAACAGTTTAAAAATTACAAATTGAGGTAAAATCAAAATACTTTTAGAAATGAGCATAATATGCATATTCACTGTATTTAGCATATTAAACCATGACTGTGGAGAACCGTTTAAAAACAATAAATTATATAATATAATGCAATATTATGCAATTTAATTTAAAAAAGCTAATAAATATATTAATAAATAAATCAATTTTCCATTCATTAATGATTTTTTTTTAATTAAACTCACAGATGAATTCATAGCTGTATGTTCCAAAATATTTTAAAGTTGGGCATAATTTAAAAATACACATTAAATTTGTAAGATTTTGTATATTTTAAGGAAATTTCAAGTGCTAGAAAAGGCCATTTGTAAAAAAAGAAATTATAATGTGCATGTCAATTTATTTGATTTGACTGTTTCTTTTTCTATTTTTTATGGCAACTGTCATTCTGATATAAATAATGATATAAATACACCTGAAGGGTGACAGTTTAATATGTTCAAATTATTGGAACAATATCTACATTTATTATAAACCATTCATTTTATACATTTACTATAAATTACAGACATATTTTAATGGATATGTGACTGAACTGTATTGATGTAACATTATATTCAACATGAAAACATCAGCGATATACTTAACAAAGCAGCAAAACTTCCTCAGAAAAATCTCAGTCTAGTCTGTCCGTCATTTCTGCCTGGAACTCGTTCACATAGCAGTCTTCCTCTCTTGCTGTGTGGAAGCACTGGGAATAAACACACAGACACAGACTGATAGAGCAAACTCTCCTGCCCTCCTGATACTACTAATTATTTCATGCTGAATTTCTTTTGAGGAGAAAGATCATTTAAATACTTTGTTGTTGTTTTAACAGTACAGCGAAAGTCAATGGGATTTCTATGCACTGTAACCATAAATAAATAAATACAAAATCTAATTTTTCAAAACATTTATTATTGTGTATTAATTATAATAATAACTATTGTTAATTATTTTGATTTGCTTTACAAAATAACTCTACTTTAGTCTTTCTACTTCATTAAATTTAAATACTTGCCTTTTTTCAACAATTAATGTAATATGAGCTCAATTTACACATCGATTCTAATCATACTTTCACACACCAATTGTTTTTCTGAGAAGCAAAAATATTATTCTCACTTTCACAATGCGCAATCTCATTTCAATTTATTAACGTTCTAAAGAAATGTATTTTTAATCCTGACAATTTTCTTTCTTAATTATCTTTAGAAATAAACAAAACTGCAAATACACATAATTAGCTCTTTTATGCATTTGTGAATCATATTTTTTTAAATTAACTGAGACCATTTTTAAATATTGTTTAAAATGTCATTTTTTTAAACAGAAGGAAGTCATGGAGGTTAGAAATGTGTGCGTGTACCACTGTGCACATCTTCTCCTCCTCGCCTCTTCCTCCCCTCTCCTGTCTTGTTGGGCAGATCGTTTTCAGGTGAGCTCCAGTGAGTCTGACTCTGCGGTCTAGAGCTGAATCCAAACACAGTGTTTCTGCCTCCCAGTACATCAGGAGTGTGCAGAGGAGCCAAGGGAACCTGGGCATGCCCTCGTGGAGCAGCTCGGCCTGGCACGAGATTTGGGTTGTGAATAAATCCTTCACCCTGTAGCTGCCAGACGCTCGCTGTAGCTGAACCTCGGCTGAACTGACTCGGCGATAATGAGTGAAAATGAGCCGTATCCTCTCCTCTCCTGTTATTATGACCTGCTAATGTGATGAAGAAGCAATTTAAATGATTGCCCTGAAAAAAATAATTCTTTAAAAATTTAAACAGGATCCAAAATGAACTTGTCAACAACCTTATTTATAAGGCTATATAACGACCATATATTTAACTAGCCAGTAAAAAACATTTAGCATTATGATTATTGTAATAAAAGTATAAAAATTACAGTATTATCACATCAATAACTATACAATTCTAATGAAAATATTTTTATGTTTTTAAAACAAGTTTTTATGCTCACCAAGGCTGCATATATTTGATCAAAAATACAGTAAAAACAGTAATTGGCAAATATTATCATAATATAAAATATGTTCATAATATAAATGTAAAAATATTATTTATTACCGTGGTGCAAAGCTTAATTTTTAACATCCTTACTCCTTTTAGAAATCTTTAAATATGTTAATATGATTATTATTGCTACCGAATTATGAATAATGGTTATTATGAAATTTAGACTCTTTGAATAATAAAACGTTTAAAAGAACTGCATTTATTTTAACATTATAAATATCTTTAACTATCTTCTAATAATATCTTTAATATAATAAAGATAAAATCTTTATCTTTTGATCAATTTAATGCATGCTTGCTGAGTAAAAGTATTTTAAAAGCCTTACTTAATACTTAAATTGTATCAGGATTCACACAATAAAAGTTATTGTTTATAATGTTTTTGTAATTTTTAAAATTAGTTTACATTATTTAACATTTTTTTCCCCATAAATATATATTATTTCCAAAGCTTTTCTATGTTCACATTAGTGCTTGGTGAGTGTTCATTTTGGATCCTTTAAAACCCTAAAACTGACAAATCAGCTCTGTAAACTGTCTAGGCAGTGTCTTATCCTCCAGCTGTATCTGTGGTTTAACAGGATCCTGTTCCCAAAGGGGGGAGTGAGCTTGGCTGTTTATGTTTGAGAAGGGTGTAGTCTCACTCTTTTTGACTTTGGACTCAGTTGTGATGTCACTGAAGAGCTGCAAAAAACAAAACAATGTGTGAAAATGTCAACAAGCAACCCTGCCACAGTGTACCCTGTGATAGTTTGATCTTGAACGCTAGTGAAACTAGTACTACCTTAATGACTTTGTGAGGGATCTGAGGAAACATTTCCTGCAGCTCAGAGAAAGAAGCTCCCAGCAGCCACTGCAGTGACGGAGCTCTTTTTAACATCAGTTGAGCAACCAGAGGATTAATGCAGGGAAACTCCAGAAGGCAACGTTCCGCCTAAAACAAACGTATTCATGCATAATTGAACTGAACACAGAAACTTTTAGCTCCATCTACTGAGGAAAATCTGGTCAGGTGGACAGTTGTTCACATTTTTTCAACTACAGAAAATAGTTTTCTGGCATTACTAGCAACTGCTTATATTTAATATTAATCTGTGCATTTTTTAAATGTTTAATAAAGGTGCAAAAAGTCATAAAAATGATCCGAGATGAACTTTTATTTTGTCTGCAGCATTTTGTGTACACAGTTCCTGTGTCATTTACAGGTCCAGACCTGTCATTTACCTCTGTGGTCTGCACACTGAGCCAGTCTCTATCCAACCAGCTCAGTCCGTCTCTCTCAGAGTTCATCAGCGTATGTAAGGAGATCTTATAGATGTAGCTGGCTATCTCTTCTTCCTCACACACCAGTAACACCTAAAATACATATGCTACTTGTGCCATTACCTAAAAACGTACAGACTTTTTACTACAACAGAGGAAATATCTGGACTTGGCATAACTTTTAAAAACACAAAAAATAGTTTATCTGTAATTTAAAAAAATGAGGAAGAAAATACCTTTACATCAAACTTCTCAGATTTGTTTCCAAACAACACAGATGCAGAGGAAATATGAAGCAGATTGATATAGATGTTACGGGAGATCCTTAAAAGTGGGGGGAAAACAGGACATAGAACACATTTATGAGATTATGGGATAATACAAGACACTCCAAAAGTACTAAGAGACAAGTATCGGATTCCAGCCAGCAAATATAATGCATGGTGATTGTTAACATGATCAGACAGACGTAAACGTATTGCAGACTCACAGTGCCCTGTGGTTCTCAGTGCAGTGCAGAATGACCCAGCAGAGGCTGAACTGCAGAGAGAGGGCCGTGAGTCTCATGACAACCTGCTCAGACGCCACTCCAATCCTTGTGTCCAACTCACCCAGCTCCTGAACACACACACACACAGGATTCACACGTTCAGGATTACTTTGTGAACGATAGAGCAAGTGTGTATCGAGCCTCACCTGGATGAGGATGGCGGTTTTCTCATCCACAGTGATGACATCATAATGGCTTCCACCCAGCTGCATGGCAGACGGGGAGTGTTTTCTCTCCAGCAGAACCATATTGTACCTGGCAAAAGCAGTCTTTGTACATCAGCATACACTCTTTACAACAAAGGAATGAAAACAATGATTGTGCCCCATTCTGCCCCCTTTTCCAAAAGTGAACTTTCACCCCATAAAAGAGTAAGATGACTTTTGCAAAATGGGACGTGCTTGAGTTATTAAAGTTGAATAGATTTAGTAATGCCTTTTAAAAGCACAAAAGATAACTCGCACTGTTCCTCAGGAGGCTTGTACTCAGAGACGGAACAAAACACAGACATGTAAAGTCATCTTTTAAAACAATTTTGTTTCCTTGTTTCAGGCCACTTCCAGTTCCACAGATCCAAAAATTGGGTTTCTGAATGGGTTTTTGTTTAAATGTCTGAAATAAGGTATGTGGTTAACAGCCCAACATATTTTTTTTATTTATTTGGTGACATTATTGTGATTTGTGTGTATGTGGTTGCTAAAAGCTATATGGGACTACAGAGGTTTTCAGTGACATTAAACCAGGGAAACTCAACGTCTTTCTAGTCCACTATTACAGCCTCATTGCATTTATAAGCATTATTGCAAACAGTCAAATGTTTCCGTAGATTTTAAATCAAGACTGAAAGAGCTGTTAAAGCTTAGTGGTCGTGTGGAGAAACTACTGAGTAACTCACATTGTCTCCAGTGCGCGTTGCATTTTGAAGCGTTGCAGTAAACCATCAGTGACCAGCAACACAAACGGAATAGTGTCCAGATATAATGCAGAAGTAAATTCTTGTGAGAAATCTGCAAATTAATGATTCAAATAACCAAACAGTAAAAAAACACTGAACAACATCCTAGTTGGTACTTGATGAGGTTTGTTGGACTGACCGGATTCAGGCACTGCAGTGAAGAAGGAGATGAAGTTGATGTTTCTCTCTGAACACACACTGCTGAAGGGTGAGTGACCCACAGAGTGAAGCTCAAACACCACGCTGAAACACTGCCATGGGAAGTCAGGCCCAACATGTTTACTGCACACAACAAGACACATACTGCAGGAGAGTCTGAGGAGAGAGGAGACAGACAGTAACAGATAATACATTACATCAGTCAGTACATCCAGACCTCATGTATTCAATATAAAAACAAGATCCATATACCTGTCCATCACTTCTCTGCTCACAACTTTATTATTTCCTTCACTGGGGATGACTTCAGACACAGAGTTTCCTAAACACACACAGAATTAGACATGACAATCACCACATAGTACCTGTCTCCTAAAATCTGTAGAGTTTATGAAAGTTAGCTCACCTTGTATCTGTTTGAGAGCAACGAGCAACTCTGTGTTTACAAGGTTCACTGTCAAAACTAGAACCTGCTCAAATTTAACGACAGTCATTAAACACTCACATTTTGTGAAATCTATGTTTATAAAGTGTGCTTAGTCAAGTCAATTCTATAGTTATTTCTATAGTCATTTTTACAATACACATTTTTCCGCTTGATGTTAATATTTATAATATCATGCCTTATAGTCGATAACATATTTTATATTGAGATTTGCTAATATATATTGGTTTATTTAAGTGTGTTGTATATGCAAATAAAGTTGTCTAATATTATTATAGTATAAATCTTACTTTAGCGTTGTGGTTAGAATGGGACTTCATCCATGTGTTGATTTGCTCCTGGAGCTCCAGAAGTTTAGGATTGGGTCCTTTTTTCTTCTGACTCAGATACTGCAGCACCTCAAACTTTCTCAACAGCTCATGCAGACAGCTCAGAGCACAGGAACCCTTCACATTAGCCAAGTAACCTACACCAAGGCAGATTTTAGATTTGAGAGCTACACTATAATGATCAAAACACAAATGAGATCTGTTTATCCCAGACAGCAATGTCGCAGAATTTGACATATCATAGTTAAAAAAATATAAATAATATTACTATTTTTAAAACTTAAGGAATATTAGGTTTTTTCTGTGTTTAATTACAATGAGTAAATATCTGTTGTACAGTAATCTGACAATTAGTTTTGACATTTTAAATGATTACATTTTTGAGTGTATTTTAATTTGTTTTTGAATCATGAATTTTCACAGAATCAAAATTTCATAGAGCCCTATATATATATATATATATTCAAAACATGAACTCATTAACTTGATTAGACATGCTTTTACATTTTTTTTTTTTAGAAAATTTTCCCTTTCAGCAATAGTAGGCCATTTTCTATGAGACATGAGTGTTTTTTCTCAGATATTTACCGGTGGCTGTGCTGAGGTCATTTGTTGCCAGAACATGCTCCTTCAGCGTGACCAGAATATGTAGCAGTGTCATTTCATTAAACACACTGTCCCCATCTGCCACAAAAAATATCACACAAACGTTTCTCTGCAAAAACCATCATGTAATGATTTTGCCTATTTCACAATGTTCTGTGCATTCTTATAATATGTGAGAAAGTGTCTCCTCTGACTCTGTTCTGTTCGAAGCATTCTTTCTTGCTGCTTCATGAAGAATCTTGTGAGTTCAGAAGACAGAGTACCAAAGTCTCTGTTGTTCAAAGCAGAAATACCCAGCTCCTGCATTTTACTTAGAGAGGCCAGAGCCAATGCATGCAGCTCCCTATACGCATCTCTCTGACACTCTACAGGAATGAAAACATGAAATATGGTGATTAATTACTCAAACCAACCAAATAAATGATTATGAATACACAAGAAACTGAAGGCAATGCTGATACCTGTGGCTTGGACGTATATAGTCTTACTGATGGTTTCTTGTTTCTCTTCACATGTAAAACTCATCTCAGAGGCAATGCCACTGCTTTGTGAGATGTGATTCACTGTTTTTATTCTGTTCTCTAACAGGACTTTTCCTGTGGAATTCTGACTCACATTTACCTCTGAAATAAATCAAACTGTTAGACAGACTAAGATACTGTATCAGTCACCGTATAATCACAAAAAAGGTCCTCCGAACATTCTGCTGTTCCTTACAAAATGAAATCCATATGAACAAAATCAAGTTGCTGAACAGTAATTTCACTCAGATATATAAAATAAGGAAGAAAAGTTGTGATAAACACTGTTAATTGTCTCACTCTACCTGCAGATGTAGGACTGCTCCGTTGAGGGTTTTGCAATGGAAATATCTGCATTGCTCTTAATGTCACAAAAGACGACAAAGGGTTCAGGTCTTCATGAGACAGAACTACAGAATTATTTCGCTTTCTGCCTCTCAAACGGTTTGAAAATGGAGATGATGTAGAGATCTTCTCTTCTCTTCTCTGTTCTGAGTGCTTAGAAAGTGTTCGTATATTCACTTCAGTACCTTTAACACTGGACTTCATTGGAGAAGACTTAGACATCTCAATCACTTTAGAGATGACAGGCTGCTGTTCTGAAGGACTTTTAGAGAAATTCCCAGTGCATCCTTCTGCTGGATGCTTCTGTTGTTTTATCTCTGCAGCTTTACAGCCTCCTCTGGTTGTTCTCACTGTAGAACTCTCTTGCTGGTGAGACTCCATTATAAAGAACTTTACAGTCGTACCTCTATCCACCTGTGTAGGTACAGCTGACTGCAGTGGTTTACTCTGGGAAAGTTGAACTGCAGTGGGAAGACCTGAAGGTGGCAGTGCTGAGAAACCAAAATAACATTTATGTATAGCTTGTTTTTTTCCTGGACAAAGAATAAAGGAATAGTCCATGTTTGGTATAAGTTGTGCTCAATCAACAGCACTTATATTAAAACCTATATTGTATTATTTAACACATGTATTGTTTGGATGTTAAAACAGTGAGCATTTTAACATTGATGGATTGGCCCCTTTCACTGCCATTGTACACTGCTGGTCAGAACAATGTTTTAGTTTGTTTGTATTTTTATTTTGTTTGGTTCTTGATAGAAGTCTTTATGCTCATCAAAATTCAGCTTTGCCATCATAGAAGTAACTTTAACTTAAAGGATATTCCTTTATGGTGAACAAGTACTGTAACACAGCAGCCATTCTAGACTTTCCATGTTCCAGTTTTGTTTGTTCACACCTCAGGGTGAGCAAATAACAGGTTCTGCCTTATTTAGTACACAAGCATGACTGGAAAATACATATTTAGGATGCATATACATGTAAAATGAAAGAAACTTAAAAAGCTCACCTGCATTTAAAGCACACTTACTCAGCATCTCTGTAAAAACACAACATTAGCATACAGAACTTAGGAATAGTATTTAATTCTAACAAAAAATTAAAAGAGATTAATATTGCATTCTATTTTTCCCCCCTCTTTTTTTAAAGAGACAAATACTGCATTCTGTCTTACCATCTATTTTCATAACAGACAGTGGTGAAAATGTTTCATCCTCGTGTGGTTTTCTCATAGCTCTCTTACAGTCTTCTTTGGACATTTTCTCAATATAGATGGAGAGATTTCTGAAGACATTTTCAGGACGTATCACTGTATTGCCAGTCAGGTGAAACTGGTCCATATTGTTCCTGGGTTCTGCGACCTGTTCCTTCTCCACCTTCAGCAGAGTGAGAAGTTCTGGGAGTGACTGAACATGGACCAATGGCTTAGCTACCTGTGGTTCTGTACAAAAACACAATGGAGTTTATGGGCTTGAATAAAGAGCTTGTATGGATGCAAGTTTCTCACATTATTTTCTGCACATTAAAACATTACCAGCAAGTGAAAATCGAGCCACACATTGGGGATGTTTCTCTGCCATCCAAACAGCTTTTTCCATATTTTCACAATCACTGTCTGACACGAAATGCCTAGGAAAAGCACATTACATATTATTTACCTTCTTTACAGACCTTAATCAGGTTAAAAGCTGCATTTACTTTAACACAGATGAAAATGAGGTTGTGAGGAATAGATTTACAGTTTTTACAATGGCACACACTGTATAAAGGAAGAAAATGAAAACAAATGAAAACAAATGTACAAGTGACAGCTAGATGTCTTTACATACTTAACACACCAAATATTCTCTTTTTATTAGAACAGAAGCAACAAACTCACTGCTTATAAACCGGTGACAGAATCTCAGCTGACAGCTGTTTGCTGGACATAGACATGTCTGGTAGACACAGCGCATGACTACATGGTGAAAGAAGCAGGTCTAATTCCATCTCAGCATAAGACCTCAAAGCAACTGGAATGATGAAGACACTGGAGATTAGAAGAGCAATCTACAGCAGGAATAACTCTTCGATTGCGATTAGAAAAGAAAAAAAGGTTAGTTGCCATACCTGGAGATTGTGGCTCCTTGAAGACAATGTTAGCAAAGCAGCTTTCAGTCATTTCCAGGACCTCCAACTCATCCGTGTGTTCATCAGCCGAGGTGACTATTATTGAAATGTAATTATTATTGACTTTTATACAAATTATAACGGCACCAAACAGCCACACACTGTCTGCATTAGATAATATATAAAAGCAAATGGCATTTGCACTTTTGAGCTATTTATTGGTGTTTGAACATCAATTGCTTCATTATTTATAGCCTAACAAACGTATTATTTTTTATTCAAATGATTAGCCTGGACAGTGTACTTGTTCTTTTTTAAATAAGCACCTTTGCTTTGATATTGTGTTATCTAACGCAAATGACATTCAGATATTTTTTCGTTTTCAAATACTCTTTGGGGGCAGTGTATATTTTTTGCGATGTACATGTCAAGTTTTACCTTCTTTGAGAAGATCTTTTAAAGGGAAGCATTCTTCTATTGGTTCAGGGGTGACATTTAGAAAATCTTGCATTTGTGCAAAGGAATACTTGTGCTCTTGCCTTGGAAAGCAGTCCATATGAATTTCAACAGGCAACATCAGGGACTGTTAAGAAATCATAGCTAGTGTTTAAAATATACAAAACTTTTTCATTAATTTACTTTAACATGATTTAGTTTTGAAAATTACCTCTTCGTTCAGCACTGTCTCTTTTTTGAACTCTTCTCTAGTATTTAAAGCAAACGTGGCACCTGTTACCTTGTCTAAAACGGCATCATATGAAGCACAGTGTCTAGGAGGAGGAAATACTGGTTAGTTAGAGGACAGAGCCTCTGAGCCAGGTTACAACTATTTGCTCAATTCTCAGCCAACTTTCAGATTTTCACACAATAATCCTAATGATTTTTTTATGCATAATTCCTAATGCTATGGTTTACCTAAAAATAACCTCTTCTAAGAGATTTACTGACGAATTGAGAACTGGATCTGAGACAGTCATGATGTTTAGCCTCTGAAGCATCATTTGAAATGAAGGTAGGTGGATTTTAAACTGCTGCAGATGGTCACTGAATATCACCTCCTCTTGCAGAGCAAGATCTAATATTTCGGAGACAAGGTGAGGACGGGTTAACATCCAGATTTTCCATTATGAGCACATCATGAGGTTCAATTCATACTTTTGTTGTCCAAGAACATGATCGAGAACAAAGATGTCTTTGAAACCCTGTGATTTTAGGTATTTTTAGCACACATCTACCCCTTTTTAGTACAGTATCACAGCCAAAAAACTACTAGTATAGTATAATAAATTCAGAAATGACACTAAATAATACTGAACACTCACCATCACAGCATGTATTTGGCAAACATGGACTAAAATTCTCCTCCCAAGGTGATCTGGTGGTACTGCTCTCAACTCCTTCAAGGAGCCAGAGGGCTTCTGTGGTAGAAATACTGCACTGAGAGGCAGGGTTAGAGCTGGGAACCACTTCCTCTTGACCTCTTCCTGTCTGCAACACACTAAACCTAAACACAACACAGTTTGTGAAGAACCTGCATTTAAAGAAACAAAAAATGGATTTGCTGAAAATGTACTTACCCCTAAGAAATCCAAGATGTAGATGAGTTTATTTCTCCATCAGAACAAATTTGGAGAATTTAGCAGTAAATCACTTATTAACTACTATATCCTTTACAGTGAACGGGTTAGAGTCCCAACAGCTCATAAAAACTGTATGTAATGTAACGCTAAATTTCTCAAATTGCTAAACTTTTCTTTTCATGATGAAGAAACAAACTCATCTACATCTTGAAATTTTTACCAAATTTTCCATGTTGAAAGGACTTTTCTTTTAAACTCAACTGGAAGGAATTTAATCATCAGGCTCAAATAAGCTAAGACAGATCATATTAAAGGACACTGATACAGAAATGGTTCAAACCTCTCCAAACAGTCACTGAAAGATGTGCTGGCCTTCAAATCGTCCATTACAGACCCAGTCACTTGTAGAGTACAAAATGACGTTTTGTTCTCTGTCAAAAATGACGCAAGTCAACGTTGGTATGATATCTTCGAATATCACAAAACGTCTCCAGGGCTTAGTTAGCAACACAGATATTTACAGGACATTAAAAACAAAGCTGCTTGCTTGTCAATTCAATTAAAGTAACATATTTTATATTCAATTTAACACAAACAAGGCAGCAGACATACTCCATGGTACTCTATAAGCGTTGTCCTGCAGGTGTCCGTTGTGTGGGTAGATGTTACTGAGCAGCTGGAACGGGACTGGCAGTTCTAACAAGCTGATCGTCATTTTGCGTCTGACTGAGGCCTGAAACATATGACATCTGAATACTTAAAAGTTTGTGAGCTTAACAATAAAGTATTTATTTCATATGATTATATCAGATCTAGTTTTTGTACTAACACATTGCCAATGTTTTATTTCTGTTTTATTCTGTATACATGCATAATTCAATTATGATTATTCCTGAATACAGACAATTATGATAATTGTTCAATAATGTTCAATATTTGTATAATGTAAAATCATAATGCTGTCTTAAATTTAAATCGATAATTGTGAAAAACCTAAAATACTGTTACAGAATACAATGGAAATCAGTGTGGGAACCACTTATCTATAATATGATCTTTAATGTTCAGTATTATAGATGAGTGGTGGGAACTCACCTCAGAGATGTAATCAATACCCTTATAACGAACAGTCATGAAACTGGCTTTTTGTTGGGTTTGACCACAGGAAATCATGCTGGATCACATCAAAGGAGCTTAAAATAAACTTAAAAGCTAAGAATTTACAAGATATCAACTACATCTTGTTGTGGAACAATCTTTACTCGACTGGAGTTACTTTCGAGAGTTACTTTCGAGAGTTACTTTCGAGAGAAAGTAACGTTAACGTTACACATCTTTTCCCCTCAGTTAAACGGAATTATGTAAAATTATA
>JAUMHR010000049.1:23955288-23965858 GCA_032361145.1 Enteromius fasciolatus
AAATTGTTAAAAAAATCATACAATGTGATTTCCGGATTTTTCTTTTTAGATTCTGTCTCTCACAGTGGAAATGCACCATGTGACTTGATCTTGTAAACGAGGTGATATTTCTATAGAGGTTCTTACCCTTGCAGTATGCTGCATCCTGGTTTGGATTAAAGAGCTCTGACCCATCCTGGACGGTGTAACCCGTCTGACAGGAGCAGGTGAAATTTCCCTCTGTGTTATGACAGAGACCTCCTTCACCACAGATCCCCTGCACAGCACACTCGTCTATATCTACACGCAAAAACAATCATGGAGTTAGAGGAGAAATGTGCTGCTTGTTCAATATTATTAGTGGCCGAGCACAGGAGGGGAGCTCATGCAGAATCGAATTGCATAATGTTTATGACTTTCAGCAACAAAATGTGTTGTTTTGCTGCTTCTCTTTCAAATTTTATACAATCTTTACCAAATGTTGCTCAGAAAGTTTTTCTGCAAAAGTGGACAATTTTGGCAAAGCACCACCTAAAGTTCTAAAATTGTAAGAAAATGTGGCAGTAGTTAGTTTAAATAACTATTTTATTGTAATAGTTGTTTGTGATGTTAATTTCTAAGTTTTTAGTGTGACACATCCACATTGTTTAGCCACAGTTGTGCAATAAGTTTCGCAGAACTTGTTAACAAATTAAGCCATTCAGGATATATCACTTGCAAAACCATGTTCACACCCTTCCTGCAACATCTCTGCACCTCCTGTGTTTCAGTCAGGAAACAACAACATTATGGGGAAGACATGCTGGAGGCGAAGTGACACGGCTCTACAAATGCTTTGATTTACTGAAATGAAAACTCACCATGGCAGTACGTTCCATCATTGGGTATGAATGTGCTCATGTCATTGGAGGGGCTGTAGCCTCTGAGACAGGTGCAGTAATAGCTGCCATACGTGTTGTGACACTTGGTGTGATCACCACAGATTTTACCCAGTTGACACTCATCTTTATCTGTATTAAAACAAATATAAAATATTAGTTGATCAATCAAAAGGTATGCTCAGCTATTAAACAGTTCTTAGGATAATCAAACCTTGGCAGTAAGTCCTCCCGTTGCCGACAAATCCATACATGCAGTTGCACACTTTCCCCCCGGATCCGTCGGTTTTATCATCACAGGTGGCATTTTGATGGCAAGAGGCACAAACATTCCCCGTGTCCGTCTTCACTCTCATATCTGAGGAGAGGATTTACAATTTGAAATGACAACACATATTGACATGCATGCATCTAAAATTTATTTAAATGCGTATTACTTCATTAAATACAGTATAAAAGATCCTTATTTTATGATATTTATTCATATGCGTGACTTAAGTCGCTAGGGTATATTTATAGCACTAGCCAAAAACTTAATTGTATGGGTAAAAAATTATTATTTCATCCAAATAATCATTAGGATATTAAGTACTGATAATTTTCCATGGAGATATTTTGTAAATTTCTGTAAAAATATCATAATGTAATTTCTGATTCTGACTGGACAACTTTAAAGGTGATTTAAAGGTGATTTTCTCAGTATTTAGTTTTTTCTGCACCCTCAAATTGCATATTTTAAAATATTTATTCCTCGGCCAAAAATTGCACAATTGCCTAATCCTAACAAACCATGCAGTACGTCTATGGAAAGTTTATTTATTGCATAAATCTTAATTTCAATTACCCTTATGACTGGTTTTGTGGTCCATATGTGTAATGTATTAAATTTAAGTTGTATTACTGTATATATAAATCATTTTAGGTGTTCATCATTTTAAGATTATACAAGATTTTCAATAGTATAATTTCTCACTTATAATATTTATGCATTTAAATTGCTGTATATATATATATATATATATATATATATATATATGCACTGTATATATGTAAAATGTACAACTGGGACAAGCTGTTAAAAAAATAAATAAATAAATAAATAAATAAAAAGTGTTCAAAAGTGATTATTTATTTTTTTTAATCCTGGTAATATAATTTCTACTTAAAAAAATAAATAATCACTTTTGAACATTTGGGCTTCATTGGAATGATTATAAATTGACTGTTAAAAAACTATTTTGTCCAACAATAAATGTATAATTTCTAGGATTAAATCATTTTATTCCAATCTTGTAACTGTGTATTTCAAAATATATTTGTAAATTGTGATTAATTGTTTGATACTGACCTTTAAAGATGCTTTGAATCATCAGAAAGCATAAGGCCACTCGTACGACAGTCATCGCTGTTTTTCTCTCATCTGTTCTGGCGAACTTAAAATATCACTTTCTGTTCCACATTTCTCCTAATTTCCCCTCAAAGACCCTCCTCCATTCTGAACTCTGTTGATAGTGGTGAATGAGTAGGTTGAGGTCAAGCACATCTCCTCTCAGCTTTCTGTGTGGTTTGTAGTGAACGTCTCTTATCATCAGCGCTGACACATTCAGTTAAATGTCGCTCTTCATGAGAGGGAACCTGCTCATTCTTATGGCCACAGAAATTGACGCATCACTGGCCACATGCTGATTATGGCTATTTTTGGTTTCTGTTTATGAAGGCTGCCAAACTGCTGTGAATACACCCATCATTAACTTCCACTGAGCTATCTATAAAAAAAAATCATTATGCTATTTAAAAATAGTGTCATAATTAATAAGAAAAACTATATAGGCGTATATAAAATTAAAAATAACATGAAAAAAAAAAACTATGAATGAAAAAAATTATAATAAATTATACAGACAAATTAAGAATTGTCTTACCTTTTTGGGAGGTGCCAGACTTGGTCTACAGATTTATGAAGCACAACAGAATAACCTACTTCAAATAAAACAAATAAAGTGTTGCGTTTGTTTGTTTTTTTACAATTATTTTAAAGAACAACAATAACATTCATAAGGTCATGACGAGTACAAATAACACTTCTCAGCACATAAGCCAACTCTGGAGGGTGGCGAGTAAAAGATAACCGTTTTCTGCCCTATCACTCTCCTTACACACCCTTCAGACACACACACACACACACACACAAGGCAGCCCCTCCCAACAAAACACACACCCTATCTCAACTCATCCGGAAACCTCTAAAATGAGAAACCATTTCCTCCACCTGACTTTAATGCACATGACTAAAAAAAAAAAAGAGAGCAAGAGCTGTGAATATTAATGGTTTTTATTTGAAAC
Organism: Enteromius fasciolatus; assembly: GCA_032361145.1. Taxonomy (NCBI): domain Eukaryota; kingdom Metazoa; phylum Chordata; class Actinopteri; order Cypriniformes; family Cyprinidae; genus Enteromius; species Enteromius fasciolatus. The sequence goes on from JAUMHR010000049.1 coordinate 23,958,489, forward strand.
ATACAAAACCATTGTAGCTATTAGAAGAGATGCAGCTCGTGAGCACCGTACAGAAAATGTGGCATTATAAAAAAGTTTAGTTGTCTGAGATGCTAGTCTGTGTTGTAAATGGAATATGAGTGCATGGATACAGCACAGCATAGACTCAATTGTTCCTAAATGTAAAACAAAACCCTGTATGCTAGAGATTCCAAAAAGTAGTATGCAATATTACACTGTAATTACATGCAAGATAACTGAACGCAGTAGAAATGGTTAGTTTATCATTTTAAGCCAACTATGCATTAAAAGGTTGTGTTTAAAAAGACTGACTGATAATGGCTCATTTGTCACACTGGCAAAGGAAGGTCAAATTGGCAAATTGGCGCACTGCACTGTGGAACACAATATTTCATATGCAGTAGTACTATGCTTTGTTACTGTATATAGGCCTACTGGTAACAAAATACCTTCAAAATTCTGTGTCAGTAAGATTTTTTTCTTTTAAAGAAATTAACTCTTTTATTCAGCAAGAGCACATTAAATTGATCAAATGTGACAGTAAAGACATTTATAATGTTTCTGAAAATTTATATTTCATACAAAAACTAATATGCAATATTGCAATTTTGACCTATTCAGAAGAAATGTGATATTTTATTTTTAACTAAATAACGCAATTTATATTACTGAAATATTCTGATTAAAATATTTTTTTATTACCAAGTACAATATAACTAAATCAGTAAAAAAAAAAAAAAAAGGTTAAGCGGCAGAATGTTTTCAACATTGATAACAATAAAAAATGTTTAAGAAATCATATTAGAATGATTTCTGAAGAATCATGTGACACTTCAGACTAATGATGCTAAAAATTCAGCTTTGCGTACTAGGAATAAAATACATTTTAAAATATATTCAAATAGAAAACAGTTATTTTAATAATATTTCAGAACATTACATTAGTTTTTTTCTGTATTTTTCATGAAATACTGTAAATACAGCCTGGGTGAGCAGAAAAGACTTCAAAACACTCAAAAAAAAAAAATCTTGCAACCCCAAACTTTTGATACCGTAATAGTACTGTAGCAATAAACATGTTTATATCTTATGTTACTGGCAGCTATGGTGCTTCTAAAGGCAGAATATGCTTATTACTGCAAATCTGACACAGTCAACCACTGTCTGAAATTGTGTTTGCATAGCTAGAAGAATCTCTGATTAAACATTTCTCTTTTTTTGTGCAGCTGATAGTACCTGCACATTTCCAGCGGTGCTCTCCGATCTCTTAAAACAGCTTTGCACTGAATATTTCACAAGCCCACGGTTACAGCGTAACTGCGATAAAAGACAAGACACATAAAAACTGTATAATTCAAAAAAGCGTTATTGTGCCAGATGCATGGGAAAAACATCAGTCTAACAATGAAGAACATCAAATTAGCCTAAGCGGCCTATACATTTGCTCAGTTTGGCACTTTCAGCTTTCAAAACCTTAAACCCGGACCCACAGTGATTGTGCTCAAACAGAAACAAATTTAAGGCCTGTTCAGACCAAGACAGATAAATATAAAGACAACTGTAATGATTACTCTTTTATTACATTATGTTTATCTTTTTGTTTATCTGCAATTTTGTCTGTGACTTTAAATGTGCAAGCTTTTAAAAGCTAGATGAACTCTGATAGGCTGCCAATGTTTTTATGATTCATCAGCTGGGAAATGCTCCTGTAAACGCATTCAATGATATTGTTCTTTTTTGTCAATATTTTCATCAGAATTTTTTGCACGTAAAAAAATTTATATGAGCTCACGTTGTGTTTACACACTGCCTCCGAACCCTTAGTCCATCGTGAACAAAACATGAACATTTTAGACTCCGTGTACAATGACCTTTAGTCTCACAGGAGGGAAAGAACGGAAAAAGGTTTCTCTTTTTTTTTGCTGTTGTTGCTCTTTTGAAATAAGAGCGGTCACAAATATTATATTACGGAAGTTGATTTTTTACTTAAAAAATGTATGAAAGCCCTTTTCAGCACAGAATAAAGCATTTTTTAAATGTAATTACAACTTTTTTGGCCACAACTATGATATAAACTCTGTGAGATAAAAACCTCTGGTGAAAACGGCTTCCATAAAAAGGAGAGTAACAAAAACTTGTAAGGGTTAAAATGAAAAACCTATGACTGGTTTTTATTTTTAAAGGGTTAGTTCACCCAAAAATGAAAGTTCTGTCATTAACCACTCATGTCGTTTCAAACCTGTAAGACTGAAATAACTAACCCTTTAAGAAACTCTGACTAACATCATACAATGACCTTCCTTTGTTATTTTCCTCAACAAATACTCTTTCACTTGGAAATATGTCACAACATGGCAGTAATATAATTTTCATGTGAAGGACAAGCTAATTTAATTCCAAGAGTCAGAGAGAGAGTTAAAATGTTCAGGAAAAACTTAAATGTAACATCAGCATGTTAACGTGAAAATGTAAATAACTTTTGATGCAAGAACCGCTGCCTAACATTGTAAAATGACATTAAAGAAAAAATGATTCAAAAGTGTATCATCTTGGCCCTTTTTCTGAGAAACATCAAATGATAACACAGAGGCAGCAATCGCTTTTGTGTTTTTTGGGCGGCTCCTGTTCCTCCTGAGGCGTCTCAACAGTCAAGCCTTGCTCTAGACTCTGCCGATCACATAAAGAGTGGGTGGAGTCAGAGGAGATTGACTGGAGCCGCCCGCACACAAGCTCAGCCGCGTTCCCGTCCGCAGTGGACACGTCCGTCACTGTCCTCTCCCTTAGAGACATATCATCATCATCCTCATCAATCAGCACCACATCTGTTTTAACATCCACCTGGATGCACGGCACGGTCTGAACATCCTCAGAGCTCTCCAGGTTACTAGAGTCAATGAAACCCATGAGAGACGACCTGTCCATGTCCAGTGATGGGTCGATTAGACTGTCTTCAGCCTCGTGGTGCAGATACTGCATCTCTTTCAGATTCCGGAGATTGGAAACACTCCATACGTTACACGTCTCTTCATTCGCAGACGTTTCTATAACACCGTTCACTGCGGCCGGATCCGTTTTCCTTCCAGCATCGTCGTCCATGACCTCAAGGGTCAGTTCGGGTTCAAATATAGTCTTCTGCGGGTCCCTGTAAAGTGCCCCAGCCTTTTGAGAGTTGTTCATAATACACTTTTGTTTCTTCACACAGGTTGTCTTTCCACCAGAGCCTAGGACAATAAAAGAGGGCGTACACATTTTATAAAAACATATTACAGTACATGCATGTAACATGTACTTACAGTGCACTTATATACTACTGATCTAAGAAAATAGTTTTTATGTAACTACATGGGGTAAGGTTAGGTCTAGGTTAGTACCTAGTTATTGTAATTGCATTAATAATTACATAGTATGTACATGAGGAATAGGACAGTAAAATAAAGTGGGTAACCCTTTATGATAACACTTTATTTTAAGGTCTCATGATACAGAATAATGTAATTAGAAAGGTATTTAAGCTGTGTACTAATGGGTTAAATCAAACTAAGGTGTACAGTATAGATACACATGAAGTACACTTAAGTACAAGCTTGATACACTAATTCTAATGCAAGAGTAGCATCCTATTACATCTATTTAATTTCGAACTGTGAGTCCAAACTGTTCCATAACTTAGGTACATGTTAAATAAATTTAGTTTTATGTATGTGTTACCCACTTTACCCAAGGTGTCCAAAACACAGAGTAATTATCTAGTAAGTACTTAGTAGTAGCCATTGTCCTTGCATGAAAACATGTATGAAAAATGTACTTACAATGATATTAAGTTATGGAAAAGCCTATACTTACAGCTTGTAATTTTGTCGATGTAGTAGGCAGCTACTTTTAAAGAGACCAAGTTACACAGCTACTTATGTAACCAAAGGATTGTTACATATGTGTTGCAGACTTTATACAGCGTAATTTTAAACGTAAGTACACAGTCATAAGATACTTACAATAAAGTGAATCAAGATTGTACATAAGTGTACTTCATGTGTATCTATACTGTACACCTTATCAAGCTGCACCGTAGTTTGATTTAACTCATCAGTACACAGCCTAAATACATGTAATACCTTTCTAACTACATTAAAACTACACAATATTACACAGACATTAGCTACTTAAAATAAAGCGCATCAAGATTGTACTTAAGCGTACAAGTAGGTCTGTAACAGACTGTAACATATGTGTAACGGTAGCTGCCGGTTACATCTACAGTACATAATTACAAACTGTAATTACAGGCTGTTCCATAACTTATTTACATGGTACATTTTGTTTCATGCAAGTACAACAGCTGCTACTAAGTACTTAATTAGGTAATTACTCTGTATTTAGACACCTTAAAATAAAATGTTACCATAAAGAGCTACCACATTTTTAAATGTATAATTAATTCCTGTAAAGCAAAGCTGAATTTTCAGCATTATTTCTTCAGTTTTCAGTGTCACATGATCCTTCAAATATATTCTAATATGCTCAAGAAACCTTGTTTATTTACAGTGACTCACCAGAGTTAGCGTCGTCTTTGGTGACCATGGCAAGCCTTTTCTAACACACGACTGAGAGCTTAGGTCCAAGAGACGACTCACATCTGCACCGCCAAGAAAACAAATGAAATAAGATCTCCTCTAAATCCTCTATGGATTTAGGATTACCACAAAGGAATTAACCTTTTGCCCTCCATCTACAACACTAATACCTCAGCATCCTTTTACTTTTAGCATCCACAGATACAGCACCAGTAATACTCCAGATGTTGCACACAAGAAAGCACAGCAAACATTCAACCACAAATGCTTCACGAAACCGAGAGAACAGAAAGACGAAGAAACAGGAGTGGATGAGGGAATGAAAATGGGAGGTAGCACTTTCCAGCAGGATGAATAAAGACACGAAGCCTTTAAAAGCAGCAAAAATAACTCAAAGTTCCCAAGAGACTTCAAGGCGTTTTCAGAAGAAGAAAGACATGCTATCTGGAGCGGCTGTCACTCGTGAAGAACACTAAAACAGACACATCTGCATATCAAGCGTTTAGATGCAAACAATTCAGCACAAACTACAGAAAGCAGCCTAATTCTCTTTAAAAATAAAATAGTCAAGTTTTGCCAATGCTTAATAGACAATCTTGAACTTACGCTTTCATTATCATCTTCTTTGATCACAGCAGCTTTTGTACTCACCGCTCCAGACACTGATCACACATGACTGCACTTTACACACGACAGAATCAGGCCTTTATAAATTAATGATGTCTATTAGGCTACGAGTACACTCACTGCACAACGGTTTTGGACAAGAGATTCATATACTGTATATACAGTCAAGAATTTACTTTATACATGTATAATGAATTCTTGACTGTATTCTTGTAATATTTATATGTATATATACTGGATATACACACTACCGTTCAAACATTTGGGGTCAGTAAGATACTGAATGGTTTTTAAAGATGTTTCTTCTGCTCATCAAGGCTGCATTTATTAGATTAAAAAAAAATCTAATATTGTGAAATATTATTTCAATTTAAAATAACTGTTTTCAGTGTGAATACATTTTAAAATGTAATTTATTCCTGTGATACAAAGCATCATCACAACAGTCTTCAGTGTCACATTCTAATATGCTGATTTATTACTAGTATTGTCAATGTTGGAAATGTTTTTTTTTCTTTTTCGTTTTCTTTCTCATGATTCTCTGAGAACAGGTAAAGAACAAGTAAAAAACAACAATTTTTTACCAAATATAAAACATTTCTAAAATGTAAATCTATGCTGTGACTTTTTTGTTCATTTAATAGATCCTTTGTTAATAAAAGTATTCATTTCTTTCAAAGAAGAAAGAATAAAAATGTACTGATCCCAAACCTTTGAACAGTAGTGAAACAGTAAACTACTGTAACAGTAGCTCTGAACATTAATATCCATTTTAAATGAATGCTGCTCTTTTTAATATTTTAATAATCAAATCAAATTTCCAACACTGATAATAAAAAATAATGTAATGATGCTTTGTATCACAGGAATAAATTACATTTTAAAATGTATTCACACAGAAAACAGTATTTTTCACAATATTACAGTTTTTTCTGGATTTTTAATCTAATAAACGCAGCCTTGATGAGCAGAACAAACATCTTTAAAAACCATTAAATATCTTACTGACCCCAAATTTTTGAACGGTGTGTATATATAAAGCTAATTATAAATTATACAAATAACTGTCCTTAGACAGACATATCACCTATACATTAATATACAATTAATATATTTTTAGGATGCTTAGGATTTATTTTTTAAAGTATATATCGGTCTTCCAAATTGAAATACATTACATTGACCATAATAAGGGACAATACAAATTACCACCGATAACTGATCATTATAATTCATATTTTCTTAACTAACTTCAAATGTGTTAAATCTCTAGCATCAATTAACAACAAACAAAACAACAAATTATCATTTTACAAAGATGCAGCTGTTTAAAGCTGCATGTAATGAAATTCATCTGTCTACTAAATTACATAGAGTTGACATCGCATTTAAGATACAGAAAATTAAGACTGCATCTAACATAATTATTAGGAGAGAATGCAGTTACTACTTTTAACTTAACACACGTTAAGTTTTTCTGAAAGCAGTTTTTGTGAGAAACCCCTACGCTGCACACATACTAATGAATAATACACATGGAGCACTTACACACATGTGTGCATGCACAGGGAAAGGCAAGACTGAGGAGAGAGGCGAGTGGCTGAAATATTCATGAGAAAGGGCCCTCCACTCAAACTCCTTCCCTGCTGACACAGACACTGATTAAAAGTGATTTGACTGCACATGTACAATGAATTCACTACTGTATAATGCATAATGCAAAGCAAAAACATAAAATATAACCCTGTTGAAATTTAAACAGGAAAGTTCCACCATTACCCTGTCTGACGCCCCTGCCATCGAGTGCTTAGTATCCTTTCTGTAAGGATTACATCAGCATCGTTCTTATCTCTCGCCTGTCTGTTGTTTTATCTGTCCCGAGAGGTACAGTGTCCTGGTTCTGTGGTCCTCTAATGAAAATGATGCTGTGCTTAAGGTGTTTTCACTGACTCTGATGTTGACTTTCCTCGGTACAGATACAGGCTGTTTGTAACAGACTGACACAGACAGAGGAGCTCTCACCACTTCAACTCCTACAAAAAAAAGACTGAAAATCAGAGAGATGATCTGAGACTCAGTGTAAAATAATAATATATGTATTTTAATACACACAAACATGCAGACACATACAAATATACATATAATGTCAAAAGTTTTTGTTTACATAATATA
>JAUMHR010000049.1:23973177-23990793 GCA_032361145.1 Enteromius fasciolatus
CGATTTATAAAAAAAATACTAAAATTTGATTTGAATTAATAAAAATGGAAAATATAATACTATATCACTTATAAAATATTATACAATTATATATATTTTTGGGTTAATGGTTTTTTCCATTAAAATGTTGTTCTTAACTGAAACTAATAAAATCATTCTCATTAATTGAAGAAAACATTGAATTACAACATGCATTAAATTAAATATGAATCTTAGACTGAATATTTAAATAAATTAGAAGCGTTGCCACAGCATCTAGCTGAAAATATTTATGCAAATAAAACCGAGAAAAAAAAGACAGCACATGCAGTTGCTAAAATATAAATTATATTTATAATGGAAAAGATTTATACCGGTTTGTCCATAACTGTGAGGTTTATGTCCATTATAGTATTATTGTTTACGTTAACTACTCTCTTCATTCTTATGAATTGAATTGCAGCATAAATTAAATGAAAGGGGTCATATGATGCAATTTTAAAATGTTCCTTTCTCTTTAGAGTGTTACAAGCTCTTGGTGCATAAAGTAAAGTTTCAAAGACTAAAGTCTCAAAACCAAAGAGATATGTTTATATACACTCCCCTAAAATGGCTTGTTTAAACACGTCCCCACTTTTCTACGTCACAGAGTAGGGGGTGTGTGTTCATAATACCGCCCAAATGTTTACGCATAGAAAGCTGCCAGTTGCTGGACAAGCTGTGTTGTGAAAGTGATTTCACTTTGTTTGTGCTTCCAAAAGTGGACATAGTTAGAAATCAGTGATCCAGTTGTGTTCACAACACCGTTCCAGATCAGTTCAGCACAAATATTACAGTGTGTTCAGCAAATTTTTACTCCTAAAACCTGGAGAGTAGACTATTCTGGGCGTGCACAGAGACTATAAAGTGGAGCAATTCTACCTCCGCAAGGACAGTCTGGCACTTCTGACTCACAACCTTTAAGTGAGTTACATTTTCTTACTAAAAGAACCTGCTACTTTTCAAATGCGATTTTTGAGCAGTGAATGGGAGTGCTTGTTTGTCGTTTCTCTGATCACGAATGCAGACATGGTGTTACATTAACGAGGCACGATGCAACGAGACAGTAGGCCTATAAGCCATTAGAATCAGTAATTATTACTCCACTGGAAGCAACAAATTCCTCTCTTGTAATATATTTCATTGTTTTGGTGTGATAGTGCTGGGGCGCAGCATCACATTATGGTAAGGCAATCACAGTGCACTGGATAGCTGGCCAATCAGAGCACGCCTCGCTTTTTTAGAACGATTCTTGTACAAATTGACACGTTTGCTCATCGCACTACGCCAAATACACAATGCTCTTTTTAGCAAGATCATATGACCTTTAAAAATAATTTTAGGAAGAAAAAAAAAGAGAAATGTTACCAATTGTAATAAGATGATTAAATTAAAACTGCCAAAAAAAAAGAAAATGACTTAATATGTTAACTGGAAACATTAATTTAATATTAAACATTTAGAATTATATTTTGCATAATGGACCAGTTTTATTTTTGTATGTCTGAGATCAGCTTTGCAATAGAGAGCGACGGCAAGGTTATGGAAGCATTATTTTTCTTCATAATGAAATGATGGCCTGCAGGTGAGGAGAGCTGCAGCAGTGCTGAATGGCAGTGCAGCAACGGTCAGTGTGTTTCGGTCAGTATGCGCTGTGATGGTCACCCGGACTGCAGAGATCATTCAGACGAGGAGGACTGTGCTGAACCTCCACCCTGCAGCACACAGCGCCGCTGTCCCAAGAGCCAGGAGTGTCTGCTGGACGAGTGGATATGTGACGGAGAGACGGACTGCAAGGATGGCACAGATGAGAAGGTGCGCTATAGGATATCCATACATTACAAAAGGATTAAAGGGTTTTGACCATCTTTCTCATGCGAGACAGAACTGTAAGGAGTCTCCAGTGCGGTGCGGGGAGCTCCAGTGGCCTTGCAGCTCTGAAACACAGTGTATTCCTGAAGCTTGGCGCTGTGACGGCTCTGAGGACTGTAGGGATGGAAGCGATGAATCTGGTTGTGAGTTTTAACGGTTTTGTCAAACTGAAGCAGGGTGAACCTAGATAAGAACCCAGTGCATGTTCATTTTCATTAAATTATTTTAAAGTCAAATTCAGAATTGCTCTTAACGCAGCATATTCCTGTTCTTTTTAGTTCAACAATTCTCCAACCTTTTAATAGAGATACACACTTCTCAATGTAAAAATAACATTTTCTTTCATTCAGTGTCCTGTTGGACTGAGAAATGTGTCATATTACAAATTAAATGATGTTCTGAATTTAATTACGGTTTAAAAAAATTTGGGGTTGGCAAGTTTAATGTTTTCCAAAAAAAAAAATTTCACCAAGGTTGCGTTTTTGTGATTTAAAAAAAAAAATTATTCCTGTGATCAAAGCTGAATTTTCAGCATCATTACTCCATTCGTCAGTGTCATATTATCCTTCATGAATTATTCTAATATACAGATTTGTAACATTTTGACACATTTTCAGGATTCTTTGTAACACTGTAAAAATCTTTGCCACTTTTTAAAAATGTATTGGGTCCTTGCTGACTAAAACAATTACACACATAAATATTTATGAAGTACTGACCCCAAATTGTGAAAGAAAAGTGACGGTGTAATATCGTTCAGTCACCCCTGAAAAAACGAAATTGCATAGTTTATGTAAATAACATTTCTGTCCACATGTTTTTCTGTATTCTGCACATTATTATTCAGTATCCCTTTATGGTTTATGGTGTGTTTTGTCAGGCCCGAGTGTGTCCTGTCCTCCTCATCTGTTCCAGTGTGGTAGTTCGGAGTGTGTGGACCTGTCTCAACTCTGTGATGGAGTCACTAACTGTCCGGATGGTTCAGATGAGGGCGGGTCCTGCGAGACAGAAAAATGCTCTGGTCAGTTAAAGTGTGCCCAGGACTGCCACAGCACACCTACAGGAACGGTATGATTTCCTCGTTCAGATAATGATAATGTTATGAAAATGTCTGCTTTGAGTATTTAAAAAAAATGAACTGATAAAATGAACTTACACTGCAGATGTTTATAATGCTGAGAAGTATTTTCTGCTCACCAAGGCTGCATTTATTTGGAAAACCGTTAATGTGAAATATTACTAATTAAAACAACCGGGGTTTTTTTGTTTTTGTTCTTTTTACACTGTAAAAAATGCATTTTTAGCAGTCAAGTATGACATGATCCATCATAAATCTTTCTAATATGCTGATTTGCTGCTCCAGAAACGTTTTTTATTGTTGTTATTAGTACTGCTTAATTTTGTCAAGTGTTCCAAAGAGAAAACAACCCTAACTTTACAAGAATTTTTAGCATGGAATAAAAACATTTTAATAAAGAAATGTAAATTCTCTGCATGACCTAAATTTCTTTTTTTTTTGAACACTACAGAACAAGGATAAATTCAGAATATGACCTCAATAACTATTAAAGGCATAAATGAACAGCATTTTATCAATGTTGACCAGATGGTGGCAGTAGCCACTAAATAAATATTATACAGCAGACATTCTAATGTAAATAAGCTTTGTTTCTGTATAGTACACCAATATTAGATATAACCTCTCACTTTGATCCTTAGCCCTTTTATTAATAAGCAATTAATTAAAAAGCAGTTTCTAACTATTTTGTGCTTCCTGTCTGCTTTTATCTTCCTATAGCGCTGTTTTTGCAGGATGGGCTACAAGCCCGTGGATGGTGGTGCGGTGTGTGTTGATGTGGATGAGTGTGTGGACCGTCCAGACTTCTGTTCACACTACTGTAACAACACTCAGGGCTCATTCAAGTGCTCTTGCAGTCATGGTTATGTTCTGGAACCTGATGGCCACAGTTGCAAAATCACAGGTACATGCAGTATGAGTAAGCGCAAGGTGTGTAAGACTATGCAGGATGCAACAAATAGTATTATGCTACATTTTTGTTATCTAAAAAAAAAAGAATAATGGTATGTAGCATAGCACCGTTACACTGCAAGTGAAAGGTTAGGTGAGCTAGGATATTTCACATGACTGTTCAGGTCAGGAGTATGGCTTAATACACAATATAATGCAGTTTTCTAATATGCTCGGGCACTTGACCTCTGTTTACTCAAGCTGAGACTGAAGTTGAAAGTTGTGCTCCTGTCTCAGGTGAGCCATACCTGTTGGCGTCTGTGCAGTCAGAGGTCTTCTTGCTGGGTCTGAGGAGCTCCAGTCTGGACGTCCTGCTCTCGTCAGAGAAGCATTATGTCCTGTCACTTGACTACGACTGGCAGACGCAGAGAGTGTACTGGATCAACCTCAACACGGACAACATAAAATGGTTGTCACTGGACCAAAAGAGCAAAGGAACCTTTATTAGAGGTCAGTGTTGGTTTTGTTAACCACAAGTACATGCATGCAAATATGCATCTTTATGTGTGCATGTTAAAATATTTTGTTTGTGAATGAAAGAAAACTAAAAGATACAATATAAATATTATATGTCAGGTATCAATGCAGACAGTCTGGCAGTGGACTGGGTGGCGAGGAACCTCTACTGGGTTGATCGCGTCAACGGCCAGATCAATGCAGTGGGACTGGATGGTGATATTACCAGAACCACAGACCATGTGGTGATCCTGAGTGAAGATCTAGGGCAGCTTCGCTCCATTGCTTTGCTGCCACAGGAAGGGTTTGACTAATCATGCTTTTGTCACTTATTTAGATTTACAGAGCTGCCAGTGGGCACTACAAAGCTTTAGTTTTTAGCATGTCACCTATGTAAATTTGACCTGATATTTGTCTTCCTTTCAGAATTATGTTCTGGTCAGAAACTGGGGATGAGGCTCAGATAGAAAGAGCAGGAATGGACGGCTCAGACAGACGTGTACTGGTCAGTCACTCTCTCCGATGGCCAGTCAGTTTGACGGTGGACTCTTTGCATCACAGGATCTACTGGACAGATGAGAAACTTAAGTGCATTGGATCAGCTGATATGGATGGAGGAGATATAAAGGTAGTATCCGTCCACCTCAGCATCTTAAATGTCTAACATTACATGATCCGCTAATGTTTACGGTTTCTTGTGAAATATTCAGATCTTGCAGATGATGGAGACCCCCAGTCCATTCTCAGTGTCTGTATTCAATGATAAGGTCTACTGGTCTGATACCAAAAGAGGAACCATTCAGAGAGCTCACAAAATCACGGGCAAACTGCACCAAGTCCTGCTCAAACGTCCTGGACAGCCGTTCGGTTTGAAGGCAAGTGTTCCTGAATACTGTGATCATTAAAATCAAATGAGACTCCACAGACATTTGTCAAATACAGGCTATATTAGCTTGCTTTGAAACATGCATGTGTAAGATGTAAATCAGTAACTGGTGCTTGTGTGCGTCTGCAGGTCATTCATGCACTTTTCCAAGTGGGCGTCCCTAACCCGTGTGCTTCCCAGGGCTGCTCTCACCTGTGTGTTTTATCTCCGGGGATGAAACCAGTGTGCAAGTGTCCGTCTCAGTTGCTGTTGGATGAAGATGGACTAACCTGCTCCAAACACAAAGACTTGTCCTTCCTGCTGTTTCTTTCTCCAGCTGCGGTCACACAGGTGTTAAATCATATGCTCATTACTTGACTAGTTCATAATATTCATGTCATTTAACTTAAGATTAGATTATCCAATGGTTGATAAAGAAATTAATTCAAACCATTTTCTCTTTGATTCTGGTTGACCGCAACAAAAGATAATCATATCTGAAATTGATTCATGTCCTGAAATTCTTACAATTAAGCCTTTTAATATGCCATCTTGAAATATGTAAGGTCTTCTATGTGGATCATAAGTGCATTAGACTATCACAGTTTGTCTGTCAGATTTATTTGCAGAACAGACACGGCAACATGAGTCTAAAGAACTGGCCTGAACATCGCCGTTTTGACCTTCCAACAATGAGCAAGCCAACCATATTAGACCTAGTACTGCGTGACCTCACCCTGTACGTGTCCGATGGAGGGCAGCCTGTCGTGGGGCTCTTCAAGATGAAGGACACCGCGCTGGTCCCTCGTGGGAAGCTGCTCCAGCTGCATAAGGACTCGCTGCGCACGTTCTCAGTGGACTGGATCACTCTGAACGTGTACTGGAGCAGCGAGAAGCTGCCTGGCCTGCAGGTCACCTCATCGGATGGAGCGCACACCAGTGTGATTATAAAGGATGGTGTTGGAGCTATTGAATCTATTGCTCTGGACCCACCCAGCGGACGCCTCTGCTTCTCAAACAAAGTCCAGGAAGGTCGCCCAACCCTGGTGGAGTGTGCCTATATGAATGGACAGAACAGGACGGTGGTGTGGAGTAATTCAGTCCGGCCAACTTCACTGATCTTGACAGATGAAGGGAGTAAACTGTACTGGGCTGACACTGGTATGTTTTATATCATGTGCTCAACAAGGCTGCATTTATTTGATGGAAAAATGTGGTTAATTATTACAATTTAAAATAACTGTTTTCTATTTGAAAGCATTTTAAAATGTCATTTGTTCCTGTGATCAAAGCTGAGTTTTCAACATTACAGCAGTAGTTAGTGTCACATGATCCTTCAGGAATCATTTTAATAGGCTGGTTTGCTGCTCAAGAAACATTTATCAATGTTGTGCTGAATATTTTGTGTAAATCATAATATACTACCACAAATATTAAGCATATATATGTGTGTGTGTGTGTGTAATGTAATGATCTATCTTCTAGGTCTTGGAGTAATTGGTTCAGTTTCTGTAGATGGTTCTGGATACAAGGAAATAAAGACAGAAGGCAGCTTGATGGCATTTGCCTTGGTTAACAAAGTTCTTGTTTGGATTACTAAAAAAGGTACTTTTGAAAGTTTTGTGCTCTTCTGCGGGGAAAAAACGTTAGCAAGTCATAAGATGTTTTTTATCTAATAATGTGTCTGTTGTTGTTTAGGCTCCTCTAAGTGTTGGTTTAGCGATGATGAGCACACAGGGAAGTTGTGGTTTGAAGTAGACGCCGACATCGTCAGTCTGAAAGCATTCGCAAAGTCAAGACAAAAAGGTGGGGGGGGAAATTATGTAATGTATTAAATCTATGATAGTTATTAAGCATTAATCTGTCCCTTTCATATTTCAGGCACTAATCTCTGCTCCAATGGTAATGGAGGCTGCGGTCACCTCTGTCTTGCGTTCCCCGGAGGAATGGCGTGCCACTGTGACTATAATCACCGCCTGGTCAACGGCAGAGACTGCAGTCCAGACCCCCGCTGCCCTGAAGGCACCAAACCTTGCCTGAGTGAACACATCTGTCTATCTCTGAAGCAGTTCTGCAATGGCGTCGCCGACTGCCCAGATCATTCTGATGAGAACTGTGAGGAATCAACCTTCTGATTTTTTAGATTTCAATTGCTCTTGATTTATAATTTTTATTTTTTCTCCCATGTTTTTTATTGATTTTAAAGACAGCCATAATAACATACAAGAAAAAAACACTGTAAGAACAGTAAATAGTAATAAAGATTCGCTCAACATTAAACAGGATTCATATAATACCCATTTTCTTCTGTTTTGAATTCTCAGGTCTACAGGATAAGCAACATAATGTCTGGCTCAATCCTAAAGCGTTTCGTCCGGATTTGAGTAATAACATCATACCAGAGAACGTGGAGTCGGCGGCGTGTAGCGTAACGCTGTGTAACGGCAACGGTAGCTGCGAAACCCAGAACGGAGTGACGGTGTGTGTCTGCGAGGCGGGTTACAGTGGAGAGTACTGCCAGGAACCTTCCAGCGGGCTCTCAGACGGCCCACTTCTGTACGGAGTAGTTGGACTGTGTGCCGCTGTGGTCATCCTGGGGGTCGCCTTCGGTATCGTTCAGAAGAAAAGAACCTCAAAACGGAGGTACACAGTAATCTCCTGACTTTCGTTTACTTGTGGTTAAAATAGTATTTCTTTTTAAGACGATTAAGCGGTGTTTGTGTTTAGGCAAGCAGCACGGGCTGTGGATGTGCAGGAAACGGGCATGAAGAAACTAGAGAGAAGACGAGAGAAACCTTCGGAAAAAAAATCTAATGGAAAAGACAATGAATTCTCAGAGGTATGAAATAAGAGAGTGGTGGTTTTAAAGGAGTAATTAACCCAAAACAAAATACTCCATATACTCCCCCCTCAGGCAAACTTGGGCAATCTTCTCCTTTAATTAAAAACCTGTAAAAAAAAAAAAAAAAAGTGTACATTAGCAAAGATGGTGTAATATTTTCTGTGAAAATCTTTGAGGTTTTGAAATAACTTTTTTTTTTTTTTTTTTTCCCTCTCTTCAGGAAAACTTGGTAACGTCTGTGGACTAGCTTCAACATCCTGATTGTGACATCTTGATTTCTTTTAAAATAAAGTCATGTTGCATTTTGAAAAGTCAACTTCACAGCCTAGTTTGTGCAATTACCTTCTCTACTTGTTTCACAGCTATCCTTCTGTTTTTATTCGGGAAAGACAAAATATGAAACGGTTGTGAAATTATCCTCTGAACCACAAAGTTTGGGGGAATTTTCATTTTTTTTTAATTGAGGTTGCTACTTGGAAAAACCTTGGCCCCACCTACAATATGACCTTAATAATGCGAGTTTAAAGAGATTTATTGCATATTTGCAATTTAAAGAGTATAAAGGAAGGTACAACATTAGAGAACGTCTGTGGAATCTCAAGGTAACAGTTTCTTTTTATACGTTTATATACCATTTGTTTTTATATATTTGTCCATTAAAATAAGATTTCTAAAATAGAATGATGTCATCACCCTTGGCTTCCCAGTGGCTTGGCCTCTATATAAGGCGAGTTTCACAAAAGATCAGATGTAACTTATTGAAAATATATACTAAATTATTTTCTTATGTAATATGAAGTTTAAAATGTTACTACATTTATCTGTAATTGAATGTTGAAGTTAATAATGGTTAAAAAAAAAATGCATTCAATTTTTAGAATGCATAATGGTAGACTATTGGCTCTTTAGTAGTACTTATAAAGCACATTTATGCCTTATTCTGCATAAATATTATTTTGGATCTCTTAATTCTACCCCACATTTAAACTAATCTGCTGCATATTAATAATAGTAGCTATAATATAGTTGATAAGTTTGAGGCAAACTCAAACGGTAGTTAATAGTGAGAATTGGTCCTATTGTGAACTTATAACTCATAATTATTTATCAATACAGTCGATGTTTACATTGTATTTAATTAGGTAATTTTAATTCTACATTTAAAAATTTCATAATCTAATAAAATGTACGTATACATAAGTTTCAAATTCAGAATTATTATATAAGGATCTTGTTTAATTATGTACATATGAGATTTAATTGACAAATTACACTTTTTAAATACTTTTTTGTCACAAATTAATGAAACATTACGGTGAACTAACTAATTTTTTTCATGTTATCCAGACAAAGATTGTCTGGACTGTTTGGTTATGGATATGGGCATGTTTAACTGTTCTATGTTCTCTTTTCAACCTGGCCTAACGATGATTTCACTCCTCAAATTTACATTGATGATCACACCAGGCCTGCTGTGACCATATATATTTAGATTTTTTCCTTATTTCATCAGTTTATTTATCTTCAGTGAGATTAAGGGTTTTTTTGGTTGCTTATTATACTTACTGTATGATAGTTTGGTATTGACTTTGGATTATGAAAAATTCTATGGTATCAGAATATCGTTAGACATGGTTATCGTAATCTAAGATTTTGGTCATATCACCCACAAAGCATCTCATCAGTTAAATATAGTTCCAAACTTGTTTGACATTGTTCTGTAGAACGAAAAATATTATAAAAACTACGTCAGTGGGGTTGTTTTTTTTTTCATTTTATTGTTCCATAGAAGAAAGTCACAGAGGTTTGGAGTGACCTGAGGGTCAGTAAACGGACAGAATAATTGTTTTGGGATGGACTGAGTTAGGGAGCGGGGCCCCCTCGGTCTGTTCCCCAGGGGCCCAAATGCAGCTGAAAGACTGAATCTTCTGATTTAAAAATAACAATTTGACTGGTTTCCTGCCGTGTTTCTGCCCTCTGACTGGAATCTCTGCTGTAGGCTGTTTCTGTCGTACTGTGGCTAGTCTGATCATGTTTTCACCGCTCTGATGATTCATGTGTTTTGTTATAACATTTGAGGGTTTTAGATTAATTCATCTTCCCCATAAGAGTTCTCAATGACTAGATTCAAAACAAACGGTAGGGTGTGCTTTCAATTAAACGCAGCCGACCACCTCGTGGTTAAATTTCTGGAAACAAAACATGTTTACTGGAATTAACAAGTCAATTTTTTTGGTAACCATATGATCTCTTTAGTGTAGGTCTGACTTCCGTCTAGAAATTACAGAGAAAAGGAACATAAACACATCACAGATTTGACACCAAGTGTAAATTTCATAATTAAATGGTATATAAATATGCACCGTTCTGTTCCACTTTCAGCGCAAGACTGACCAACTTGGAGTACTCTTTCCTTTTCCTGAGGAGTTTGAACAAGCGGGGTAATATTTGACCAATTTATACTTTCATATTCAGAGCATATCTAATTTTTTTTTGAAGCATGTGTTCTTTTAGTAATGTTAACTGGTAATCTTATTGATTATTGTATTAATATTAATATACAAATGTCATTCTCTAACAGGGAGAGACCTTTAATTAAACATGGATGGTTTGGGACTAGCACTGTTTGGAATATTTTTAGTGTCCTTCACGGTTTCTAAACCGGTAAGAATATTATATATGTTTTAATATTTACATTCAGGCTATGCTTTCTCAAATTAAGCATGGTTATTTACGTGAACTAGGTTATAGGTCTTAAATATTTTTTGAGATACTCTTCATTTCGGTTTCTTCTATCGTTAATCCAAACTTTTGCCCGTGTAAAATGCTTTGAATTAGGACATCGGATGGAAAATGCATGGTACCCAAAAAAAATGTTTATCGTTAGATAAGTAAAATGGACTGCTAGTGGTGATTAGATCATCTGTTTTACACTGTAAACATGTTTAAAACCCATTGAAAGATGTACATGTCTACTGTATGACAATGCATCTATTTATAACCCTCTGACAGGTTGACCTGTATGAGTCGCTGACAGGATCCAGTTCTGAATCCTCTGAATCAAACGAGACGAGCTCTTCGGAGGAGGCAGCTCTACCCAAAACAACCTTACAACCCATTGAGCTGAACACCCTGGGACCGGACATTCTGCAACAAACCAACAACACGACCCCGCAAGCAGGCCTTCCGCAGACCACACTGAACACTTCCCTCATAGCACAAGAGGTTATGGAGTTCGACTTGAATATAAGCTTTGTTCCTCTTGATCCGGTTGGGCCAGTTTCTGGTGGACCAGATGTCACCACTCCGCAGCGATGTTACACGTTCCCTCTCACCAGTCCTCAGCCAAACCCTGCCAGAGGAGATAACGTGTAACTAGCCAGTTGCATTTACTAGGCTTGTCCGTTCTCAAAAATGTGATGTTTGTGGCAGGCTTTCTTCGGGAAGAGGCTGACCAACCTTGTATCATCTTCACTGTTCCTCCGTAGCATTTTTCAGGTGGTTTTAATTCTCTTCAGAAATACAGAATATAACTTTGAGCTATTGCGTTTGTTAATGTTGTCTTTTATTTACACGCTACTGGATGAAACGGTTCATTTTCTTAAGCTCTTATTCTAAAGAAATATGAAAAGGTTATATAAAGCAATTGACAAAAGGGCATCCTGATGCTTGTTAGACAAGATTTGCAGGAACTTGGGACTTTCAAAAAGTAATAAAATCATGCTAAATAATATGGAGGATCATTTTATGAGTTTTATTTACTTTAATAGTTTTATTTTAAGCAAGAGTGAGAAATGCTTTATCATGCAATATACAGTAGCTGACATAAATGCCCGCCTTTTTTCTTTGAATTCAGTCAATATTAATAATCTTTATATTTCAAGTTATTACGTTTCTGGTTACATGTTTCTGACGTAGGCTAATTCCTGTGGTGGAAATTGTAACTGTTGAGCATAGTCAAAAACACAAGTTTTTTGAAAAACAGTAGTTCAGTTGAATGCGACACACCCGGCGTTGTAAAAACAGCTGAATTAACATTTACACAACACATTTTGTGTTGAAAACTGGACAAAAAGTGCAACGCATCGTCTCCAGATGCATTTTTTAAAAAGTTTAATTTTAGTATCGCAAATGTAAAAAAATGCAAAAGACTAAGGCAGCTGTCAAACACATCTGTCTACCACACTTAAAAATATGCAAAGCCAAATTCATCGAAAGTGGGATGAAACTAATGGTGCTGCAGCTTTTGTGAATTGCCCTGTTAACGCTGCCGGTGGTTTCTCGGGCACATACAAATCAGTGCTAATGATTATAATAATATGATCAAATCAGAAATAACAGTAACATATTAAACAAGCATGACAAACTGTTTTTGTATAGGTAAAATAAACTGATCTTCAAGTTACAAATTAGTTTAAAAATAAGACCAGAGACCAACTGTATACTCATAAAAAAGGAAAACCCTGAGGTATCCCATGACCCCCACTGAAATTTAACCCATGTAATTTTGGTGAAAAAGACCATCAAACTTTTAATTTAAGGGTTCAAATGATGTTTGTCATCAATACAGCCACTTAGGTTGAGAAAAGTGCAGAATGTCGTGCGACCAAAGCTGCATGAACTTGTATTTCACAACCCTTTCACCGATGGTGAGCTCACTGTTAACTGCTGTCGGCTAAACAAGACTGAACATGTGGTCACAAATAACCCATAACCCAGCCAAAGCAGATGTTATTATAGGGGTTTCATATCAGGATGGTGCAATCTTAATTGTTAATGATGAGGGGTGGAGACTGAATTGTGTTTGGTTCAAACCCTGCAGGTGGCAAATAAGTTGTGCCGTCATTGTATTTCAAAGAAAGGTACGATAAAAGTACACTTTGGGTGGGAAAAAATTAAAAAAATATAT
Organism: Enteromius fasciolatus; assembly: GCA_032361145.1. Lineage (NCBI taxonomy): Eukaryota > Metazoa > Chordata > Actinopteri > Cypriniformes > Cyprinidae > Enteromius > Enteromius fasciolatus. Next base: position 23,986,169 of record JAUMHR010000049.1, read on the forward strand.
AAAATATTAATTTAATTCTCAATAATGCCTTATGGTCAGTCTTATAAATAGCATTAATACTCTGTGAAACCATATTTTCCCCAAGGATAAGATTCTTTTCTAGAACAAAAGCTGAGAAAAACAGAGAAAATAAGAATGTGATGCACTGTAATCGTTTTATTTCTGTAATACAATGTTTGTTGTCCAGTATTAATCAATAAATAGCATTAAATAATTTTGAAGTTAACAAACGTTTGTAAATGATATTCACTGTCCCTGAATGAACATCAGAGCCCATGACGACACATCATATTAAGGATCCTTTTTCTTAATATAAACCAAAAGAGCAGTTCTACAGACTCGAGAGAGAAGCAGTAAGGGAGGAGAGCTTGTCTGTTAAAAGCTTAATGGAGAGATGGATTCAGTGCTTAAATGTCACTCGTGGTGCTCTGTGTTGGGCTCTTCTTCGAGTGTGTGCTCTGCAGTCTGTCGTGGGTCTACAGGAGGAGCCGCCATCAGCCCGCCGTCCTGCGCAGTGTTATAAGAGCCACAAGAGCTGCACTTCATCCCTAACACATGGAAGGAGACAGTGGAGCGAGCCTGGCAGTCATTGCATAGGATCTGTCAACATAAAAACATACACATGTATTTCACTGTATCAAAGGAAAAATTCACATGATATTTTTAAATAAAATTAAACCAACTGAAAAAAATAAAGCCAGATTTAGGGGCCCACCTACATTTTTTTTTAAGAATTACTGAGGATGAGATCCTTTCTAGAAGAAAGGCTTAGAAAAACGTAAGAAAATAAGCACTTTTTTTTAATAAAATCATAAAATGATATATGCAATGTAATCATTTTATGATTGTTTTATTTCTACTATACAGCGTTTGTTTCGTGTCCAGCATTAATCCATAAATAATAAATGCAGTAATCCATAATTTTAAATGCACTATAATTATTGTTTTTAATAAATCAGTATAAATCTAAGGCTAATTTTACCATGAGGTAACAATAATAGAATGTTCATCTTATTTCAAAATTGAGAACTGGATAATTAGAGGAAATCTAATTATTAATAATATAAATTTATTTTTCACTGACATAAAGCTTAAACAATCAAATATCATTTGAATTGAATGAAGATAAAAATTCAAATTAATTTACAATTACATTTTGGCATTAAAAACTCAAATGAAAATTAGAAATTATTTTATGGCAACAAAATTAAATAAGTTAAAAGAACTAAAATTGCTCAAACATAATACAACAATAAATGACAAATACAATAAAATTGGATAGAAAAAAAAAAAAAAAAAAAACGTATATAAATATTCCTAAAATAACGAGGCAAGATCTTCACCTTATAAATAGCAGAAAAAACAACATTCTCTAAGCTAAAATAATCAATAGATTGAGCTTCACAGTACATAGAGCCACATTTTATAACTGCAGGATATGAGCACATCTTACATCTGCTTGTGTTCACAATGCTCCTCATTTGTATGCTGATTTAGATATGTCTGCTAAATGAATACATGTAAATGACGGCTCTCTTACCCTGACTGTAGTGTCCTGGTACTCTGTGGGCATGGGAGTCTGGGCAATTTCCTCATCTCTCTCCGCCCAGAACTCCTTCATGTTGAAGGCCGAATGCATACACAGAGGACAGCGGTAAGCACTGTGGGACAGACAAAGAAACCCATCTCTTAACTTTATCTTCGTCTAAGCCGTGAGAAACAAAACATGTAAACACAGGTCAGAGGGGCTGGTACTGTACGTCACACTTCTTAAGTTAATAGAAATGTCAGTATGAATCTATTCAGAGTTAGCAGCAAGTCATTAGAAAACAATGCAATAGACAAAATAAAACATCACTCCTTACCCAGTTCTTCCCATGTCATCTAAGCAGGTTCTGCAAGCAAAAATGAAAGCGTTTTTACATTAAATCACATTTAAATGATTGAATAACACACGGGTCAGGGCACCAGATTATTTACACGCTATTATCCTAAAAAAAAAAATAGCATTTTTAATAAAAAAAATATTTTTTGCAAATTTATTAAATATATTTAAAAGAGCATTTAAATATCCTTTTGTGACTTTGAATAATCTATCATGACTTAAAACAAGAACAAATGCCTTTCAGTGATTAAAGCATAAACTCACTTAATTTTGTTTAAGTTTTCAAATCCACATATCTTCATTTTGCATATCAAGTAAATGCATTTGTATGTTTAGATGTTTTGTACTGGGCAATATATGCAATGCAATGACTAGGAATTGAAACATTTTGATTTAATACCTTTTTAAGGCCTTAATTTGTGAAAGGGGAATTAAGACATGCAAAAAACACAAACTTGTCAAGTGCATGCAAAAGGTAGTAGTGGATACAACTAGTGTGTTAATTCTAGCACAATCAATCACTCACTTGTGTAGCAGATGACCGCAGGGGAGCACCTGAGCCCCTATTCTGGACGTGTGGATGTCCTCCATACATACGGGGCAGTTCTGCCTAGAGACATTCTCCACACACTGAAACAGCCAGCACTGATTAACACTGAACCCATAGCAACAAAATGAGCAAGGAAGCAGGAAAACACTCTTCGTACCTTGTGATTGTCTTTAAGATCGGTGGCTAAACAGAGATTGCACTTCGTACAGTGGAAGTATTTCTCTCTTGGGCCAATTCTAAAAGTAACAGAGGAGGTCAATGACAATCTTGCTAAAAATGTATTTGCTTTGGTTAAATAAAGACCGTTCTACTTTGTACGTTGTTTTGCATGATAAAGGAATAAAGGTAAACCTGCATATCCCGCATGGCTGGCAGTGGTACTGCTTCTTGTCTTTATCAAAAAGATGGCAAATGTCACAATAATACTCCCCAAACTTCACTTCACATTCTTTACATATCTGTTGAGCCTGGAGAACACAGAACGCACAAGAGCTTTAAATGTTACCAGAGCTGAAAATGGTAGAAATAATTATATTCTACTTTAAGAAAAGGCCTATATATTTAAATCTCGTGAAGATTTAAAGGGGAAGTACACAGAACAGAGTGATTTCTAAAGAAAGGGAAAATGAGTGGGTTTTTTTACACTATCTTTGAGAAATTTTAAAACAAACCATATTATAAACTCTCCATTAAGACCCTAAAAAATTATATTAGCTTGTGGAAAATTGGCTTTGTATGACTCCTTAAAATAACTTATGTAACGTATATGACTATACCTCTTGAATAGTATTGCATGCTGCACATTTGACCTCTCGGACCTTGAATCGGTCCATTTGATGGTTCTCTTCAACATCATGACAAAGTCTGCAAACATAAAACTTCCCACAGCAGGGCGCCTACAGAGAGAGTCAAACCATACGCGCATATCATACACACGCATGTAACAACAGTCCAAGTAGTAGCACAAATGTATTGCACACTGCAAGCGCTTCCAGCAAGAAGATCAATGACACATATAATTATATTGCGGTTCATAAAATAATCTTATATTAAAATTAAAAACCTGTCAGTAGCCCGCCAGTGATGTCCATTCAGTTACGGTTAGCTAGTATGCTAATGAGAACGGCTTCAATCACACGTTCCCGCGCGACCAAGCAAGCACTTACCAAACTAATTCAGCTAAGTTAACTGTTTTATAGCAGCAAGCAAAGGCGAAAAACAAAGTCGACATGTTTAAATGTCACTCACTTTTAACAAACAGCTGCGAACGTAATGCTCACATCCAACTTCTGTGGCAGCCATGTTTCGCTAGGAAGCTTTATTTACAAGCCCTTCGTTTACATTAGTGTACGGGAGCTTTTTAAATTGAATTATAAAAAGGAAGAACACATATTAGGGTAAAGAAAAATGAAATATATAAAACATTTTCACTTATTCAAAAGTTTTATATCAAATATATACAACTTTTACATATTTAATCCTTTGTTTTTATATAAAATAGCATGCATTGAAAATAACATTTGGTTATTAAACCAAATTATAATTAAATGACCTGCAAACTGAAAAACTCATCCAGGCCTATTTTGGGGGTGTTGTCATGAACTGACCAAAGTGACAGATTGTGCAGCATCTGCTAAGATTAAAAACTTGCCCATTGTCTTCCCCTGAATTATTGCTTAATCTGATCTGCTGTGTGTTTAAGCCTTTAAACTCTTTCTGTAAACCACTGAGAATGTATCAATATATTCATGTAACATTTAAAAGCATGATGAGTACTGCATATGAACTTGATGTTGTAAAAATAGCAAACATGCTCAGGTTTAGTTTTTTTCTCAGATGCCCTGGAGGTCTGAAGAGTTGTGGATGTGTTTGATAGCACTATAGTTTGTTATATACAGAATTATCTTGCATTGTGTGCTGCTTTTATACGGGGAAAAAAACTGTTTTGAAATATAAAGTCTAAAGATCTATTAGATTATCGCTTGTTTAGAAATAATCTATATAGACTTGTACTCCATGTGTATATAATTGTGTTATATTTTACATTTATCTTTTATGGATTGCAAATATCTTAATACAAGTTAATAAGTGAATAAATATTTATTCTTTCACATTTTTGTATTTCAAAGAACAATAGATAAAGCAAAAATGCATAAACATCATCATAGCATTGTAAAAAGCACATGACAA
>JAUMHR010000049.1:23990893-24017785 GCA_032361145.1 Enteromius fasciolatus
TTTTTGTATTTCAAAGAACAATAGATAAAGCAAAAATGCATAAACATCATCATAGCATTGTAAAAAGCACATGACAAAAATACCACTAACAAACTTAACAGTAATTATTACCTGAGTATCTGCACTTAACCCACTCTCTAGACAATTTGTAACAATTTTAGTGAATTATAGTCTAATTTGTATAACTATAGAAGTGTGTGTTTTTTTTATAAGAATGCTGTTTCCATACGAATCACATATTACAAATTCATACTAAATCTTCACATCATACGTACTTTTTCTCATAAGATGGGGTTTTAACTTAATGCTAACTTAAAGGTCTTAGTAACCCGGTTTCCTTAAGTGACTTTGTCTGGCTTTATCTGTCCTGCTCTTTCCATTGTTTACAAAGCTTGATTCATGTCCATTTGGATTAGTTTTTATTTTGAAGGCAACTAGACACATTGCATACATTATTCAAAGAAATAGCATATATATATGATTTCATGTCAATAATAAGTGGTGCTAAATTATTAATAATGTCTGTATTTGATTTCTGAAGCACCAAAGACTGGGGTAATGATGCTAACAATTCAGCTTTACATTACAAAAATATATTATTGTAGTGCTGTCAATAATGAATCATAATTAATCACATTTAAAATAAAAGCTTTTGTTTGCATAATATATTTATGTGTATTGTGTATATTTATTGTGTATATATAAATGCACAAACATGCAGTAAATATTTACATTTATTCATATTCTCATATTGTATTATTTTTTATATATATATATATATATATATATATAAACATAAAGCATCCACATATTATGTAAACAAAAACTTTTATTTTGGATATTATTAATCCCGATTTATCATTTCACTAATGTATTTATTTAAATGTTTTTACTGTATTTTTGATCAAACAAAATATCTTAATTTTTGCATGTAGAAAATACCTAGTTTCTTAGTTTCATTCATGAATTCCTTCCCGTCCACTAATTCCTACGTCTGTTTGGCTGCTTGTTTATCCTCTAATAGTAAATACGGTGCTTCCTCTCTAACTACCGTAGCTAAAGAATCGCTAGTTTAGAATGAGTTTATGAAAAAGCATTTGGGTGTTGAAGGTGGTCTTAAAGTCATCCATAACTTGGTAAGAGCAGTCATTTATTGACACATGGCACGCATGCCATTTCAAAGAACGCAAAGCAGACGTCACTATCAAGCAAAAGCTTAAAGGATAATGACATTTAAGTTGAACTCTTAGCTCCTTATAGAGAGCATTAGAGCTCTGGCGCTGCCTCTTGCTTGCCTCTTTATACTTAAATAGGGTAGATTTAACCTCAGTAAAGCACTGAGATTTACAGGCGCACGGTACACTAGCTATCCTCCTCGAGGAGGATAGCTGAAGACCAAAAGGATGTTCAACTTTCAGAGAAACAGAAGGCAGAGCCTCTTTCCCAACTGCAAGCTAGCAACCTCGGAGTCAACAGACGATGCGGTTCCATTCGCTAAACAGTGTTTGATGAAACATTGGAGCTCTTTAGGTGAACTACAGACAGATATCTATGACATCTTTGGTGAAGATGAGGAGGTTGAGAAGCATCCGGAACCAACAATGTGGTTTTCAAGCACCTCACCCAGCAGAAATTGCATGCTCAACCTCAACGTTGGTGGAAAGTCCTACCGCATCACCTATAAAATGGCAGCAAGGTACCCACAGAGCAGAATCGGCCGTTTAGCCACCTACACCGACCTCAACATGAAGCTGAACCTCTGCGACGACTATGTGGTGAAGGACAATGAGTATTTCTTCGACCGAGATCCAGACGTCTTCAACAGCATTTTCAACTTTTACAGAACCGGCGTGCTGTGGATCAAGGACGAGCTTTGCCCGAGGAACTTCTTGGAGGAGATCAATTATTGGGGCGTTCGGATCAAGTACTCGCAGCGGTGCTGTCGGATCCTTCTTGAGGAGAAACATGATGAGCTATGCGAACAGCTCAAGGTTCAGAAGGAACTGGAGGCGGAGGTGGACGTCGAAGAAAACGAGGAGGCGTTCAACGACATGTTCCTCGGCGAGACTAGACGCTCGCTTTGGGACTTCATGGAGAAACCGTTCTCCTCGGTCCCAGCGAAACTAATGGCGGTCGCCTCGAGTATGTTTGTGTTGGTGTCACTGGTTACAATGACTCTGACTACGGTAGAAGAAATGGAGAACATGGCATCTGATGAGTTCAGTGGAAAGACATTTGGAGAGTTCATAGAGACAATGTGCATAATCTTCTTCACCTCGGAGTACCTGCTGCGTCTAGTTTCAACCCCAGATATCTGTCGCTTCGTTAAGAGCATGCTTAACGCGGTTGACCTCCTAGCCATCCTACCGCAGTTTCTCCAGTTCGTGCTCGAAAGCTTTGAGACCTTCGGTTCTGGGGCACAAACCACGGACATGGAGACTGTTGGTCAGGTGAGCAAGGTGGGACAAGTGTTACGAATCATGCGCCTCATGCGTATTTTTCGTGTTCTGAAACTGGCACGTCACTCGACAGGGCTCAGAGCGTTCGGCTTCACCTTGAGGCAGTGCTATCAGCAGGTGGGATGTCTCTTCCTCTTTATCGCTATGGGGATCTTCACATTCTCTGCCATGGTTTATACCGTTGAACATGACGTCCCTCAAACCAAGTTCACAAGTATTCCACATTCTTGGTGGTGGGCATCTGTAAGTAAACATTAACCTATAATGCAGATAAAGTTGGTGTTAAATATAGTTGAATTACTCACCCTCATGTCTTTCAAAACCAGTGTTACTTGGGTTTTTTTCTGTAGAAAACACAAATGTAGATATTTATAGAATGCAACAGTCAGGTTCTTAAAGTAAAATTCCATTTACTTTCTTTATCCACTTATCTATTCTTCAACACAGATGCAAACCTATGGGCGAGACTTCTGGTTCATTAGCCGTTATAGGTACATAACAAGAAGAATTGAGGTGTGCAATAAACGGTAAAACGGTTTGCACTATAAACCAGTGTGTTCATAAATTAGATAATACATTAAAATAATATGGTAAGACAACAATACAGATAAAAATAGCTGGATGCAGACCAGAAGCCAGTCCCATAAAATTTACAAATGACCACGCCCCATCTTACAGGAAACATACGATCGATAGGAAAATTGATTTTGAATGAAGGTTGTTAATGAATAATATACGCTTTTGCTGAAGCCATCAGTCCGCATTAGACCAAATTAGTGTTTTTTATTAATCAGACTTAGCAGAATTCCTGGTAAAAACTACATCACCCATAATCCTGCAGAGAAATCTGTAGGAATCCAAAGAACTGCCCTCTTGCATGAAGGATTGCAACTGATCCAATTAAGTTTGCATAGGATCTAAATGTTTTTATGCATAATATGCATATTTTGCAATAAATTTAAAATACATTGTTTAAATATATATACTCAGTATTGGATTTTTTTCCCAATATGCTGATTTTAACATTCAGTTGATTATATTATGTCAATGCGTCATAGGATTAGAGTCCGTTCTCCCATTAAAGCAGTTAAATACACAGTTTTGTACTTTTGTGTTTTGGTCAAATTTTCCAATACTTCTAAGCTTCAAGTCAAAGTTTGCTGTGTTCTGATACACATCTTAGCTGTTTGGTTTGGTTCATGGATTATTACTAGGCCTACTGAACAAAGACCTTTCCATAACAATGAATAATACATCTGTTATACTTGGAAAAACTCCTTTTGAATCTACTTTTTCTACTTAGAGTCTCTATACAACTTTCATCTGCTAAACCTTTCTTTTGGTTTTCTATGTAAGAAACTCATAGGTGTTTGGGAAATGATGACAGAATTATATTATTTTGATCAGTTTACCATTAATTTCTCATTCCAGGTTAGCATCTCTACTGTAGGCTATGGTGACATGTATCCAGAGACTCTTTTGGGGCGGATATTTGCCTTTGGCTGCATTTCCTTTGGGATCATTCTGAATGGCCTTCCAATCTCCATCCTCTTCAATAAGTTCTCTGATTACTACGCCAAACTGAAGTCTCATGAATACAGTTCAAACATGAAGAACAGAGGAAAGGTTAACTTCATCCTGAGAGCCAAGAAGAAACTCAGAGTCTGTGACTGCATTGAAATTACTGACACTAATGCTTCATAGAATCGGTAGAATCAGCATTGTTAAACTGTTCTGAATCTTGTCTTAATGAGATTATTTTCTGAAGAGCCTCTTATCTAAAAGTGCCAAAGGAAATTTCAAAACAGGTAATAAGTAATGCTGATTTAATTTATGAAGTGGTACATACTCACAATCTGTTAATCCTCATCTCCTGTTCCTTGTGCTTTATCAATTGTTTAGCTTTTATGGTGAGAACAAATCTCTGACAATAAAGTTGTACTACTACAGCATTAAAGTAACCTACATTTTAATGCTTGGACATCATACTTCATTTTCTCATTTTGGCTACGGAATCACATTCAGCCACAAAACACAGATGCTCACCTGCTTTATCTCCTCTGTTGACGTTCTGCCTAACCTGGACTTTTGAACTTGACCTGACTGGCACCCAAAATAGAAGATTAATCTAATTTACAGAGTTCCCATGACGCGTCCAATTAACTGAATTAACGCTGTATTTAGCCTCCAAAGACCAGGCAATACTTTATTTGTCCAGTGTTTTTGTTTTTTTGGGGCCGTATAAACCTTTTGAATTCACTGTTAGGTCAAATGTCTACAACAATATCGGCAAAAACCTCTACATAAACGAGGAAGAAAAATTGGCTGGTATAAACATCCTCTCGCATTATATATATATTTGGGTACACGTTTATTTGCAATATTACATTATTTATACAGATAAGTAAATGAATAAACGAACCTCTTGTTTAATCGCGCAGTGACACTCCAAGCCTGTAGGGGGCGGCGTGACGTCACTGCGCACATAAGCGTCACTTCTTCGCGTTGCGCTTGTGCGTTTCTCTGACCTCTGCAGACCGAGAGTGGTCCAGAATTCCGGTGAAATGGCTCCTCCAGTGCAAGTGTCGCCGCTGATTAAGGTTTGAATTCACAAATCCATAATTCTGGATGTGTAGGACTCGTTTTAAACAAAGAAAGGCGTCTTCAGGACTCTCTTTCCCTCCTTACTGTCGTGTTTCTCTCAGAAGTCAGAGCGCACTGTGATGTGTTGACATGGCCTGTATACTTAAAGTCGTGATATTTCCTTAACTTTCTGTCAATAAAACATACTTGTGGGTATTAATGCGATTTCAATCTGTTTTTAGACAGCCAGGTGGTCTGCATTGATCATTGGCATTATCTACGGAAAGCGCAGATATGGTAAGAACCAGCAAGTTCCAGTATAATGACATTCTGTGGACATGTTAATATTAGGTTTGCCATATACACACACATATATGCAGGTGGCTTATGGAGGTCACGCTGATTTGTGTTTAACAGATTCAACACGCATTTCCACAGTTCAGTATGTTTCTATACAACAGAATTACAGATGTTGTAATTCATTTATTTTTATTGTTATATGAAAGAAAACTAGTGACTAGTATATGAAGGATTGTTTTCACCACTGAATAAAGTAATAAAAAAAAAATGCAATTGCAACTTTTGAATCTCAGGTTTTTTTTGTAATTCTTAGTTTATTTATTCAAATTCAGCCAAATACAGAATGCAAGGGAAAAAAAGCCATAAATTTGAGATTTAAAAACATATTTTATTTTGAGATAGAAAACAAAAGCGAGAAAAAGCGGGATTGTGAAGAAAGAAGTCGTATTGTGTATTAATTTTTCTTTTTTTGCGTTTTCTGTAGTGAAAACAACTTTCCATTCGGAAATGCCACTGCATCAGTTGCTGAGTTTCAGAGTGTTTACACACTCAATAAAAGCCTCGCATTTTAGTTAAAAGCTTTTTCTTTGTTCTGCAGATAATCTGAAACCAATTGCCGAGGAGGAGAGGAGAATAGAAGAGGAAGAGAAGAAGGTACGGGAGGAGAAGGAACGCATTGCTAAACAGCTAGCAGAAGGTAAGGTTACTCTCCATATTTAAGTAGTGCGATTCTTCTGCAGCTTAAGCAGTTGGTTGTACTGACTCTGAGTATTTTTATCCAACAGCTAACGAGGACACAATCTTGAAGTGAGCTGCCCAAAATCACACCTGTATCGCTTGTAAAGATCTTGTTACCCGTCTGGATAAAGAACGATGCTTGTATTCTGCCACTTTTACAGTGCCCTTTTCACACCTTTCACTGTTTTCATGTTGCTTCATTTGTGAAATAACTGAATACATGCAAATATGTGTATAAATTCCTTCTGATCTGACACGTTTATTCTTTTTTTGATTGAAGAATCTCTGATGATAACGTGACGCAGATGTAATGTTAAACACTGAATTAGAGTTCCACTTTGGTAAACATCCACACCATTATTTATTAATAAATTGTTAATCCCCAATTCTTTGTCACAGCCGCATTTCGTATTAAAATTTATTTGGGTTTTTTGTTTTTAAAATCATTGCGAGGAAATAATGAAAATAAAACTTCATCATACAATCTTTCTCAAAAAAAAAAAATACCAGAGGATTGTCTTGAATAATGAAAACATAAGCATCAGACACTGCACAAACAGACTTTCTGGTTAAAAAAATTAAATGCATGTTCAAGTTAAACATACCTAAATGGTTCACTTTGTATGTGGTCAAAAAGTCTGCCTAATCAAGACTAGTAGTTCTCAGAATATTTCTCAGTGACAGAATATTCTCCATTTCTTCCCCAGTAATCCACGGCTCTGACTCTATAATAACCGCTCACCTCCAGACTCTCTGTGGAGAGAAAAACACACGCAGGTCAATATGGATCAGAGCTTGAAGTTAAACATTCTGGATCTAGCCGAAGTAATACCTGGAGAATAAGTGTAGTATGTAAAAATAGTGTCTCTGTGGTTAATCCTCTGGAAAGTCGTCTCATCTTTGGAAAATTCCACTTCATAAGTTTTTATACACCTAAAAATAATGTTAGTTATGTTAAGAACTCTTAAATGAAGAATGAGTTTGTATGTTTATTAGCAGGGTTACTTTGTGCCGATGCAGTGATCCTTCCAAATGATCAGAACCTGTCCTTTGGTGATGGTGATGAAACGCACCCCGTTAACCTGCCGAATGATTAAAACCACATGGTTTCTCAATCTCTGCAAAGAATAACTTGCACAAGTTTTGCAATCACACTTTCAAATGAATTTCATGTACAGACACAAGTAGAACAACAGATGCAATGAAATCACCCCACACGATGACCGATATTGAACTCAAGGGCTTGTGAAATTTACCATGCTTTATGCGGATCACGAAGGGATGCTTTTAAACAGATGTGCACATATCTGCTGTACACTTGTTTTAAAAATTCACACATTTCTCTCTTGATGAGGCAAGAGCACTCATATTTTAGCTAAAAGCAAGAGTCTGAACTTGCGGATTATTGTTATGTTTATATCCGCTGTCATACTACCACTAACCTGGTTGGGTGCTTCCTTAGACTGAGCACAAACGTGTACAAGCAGCACTGAGGGGACAGGAAGTGCTACCTTTAGCGTCAGAAAGCCATCGGATGGGACCGGCAGAGGCCCATCAGTCTGTGGATCCTACGGCACACACATCAAAGACTTAACACAGCATTTTTCTTTTGTAAATTTATTCAATCTAAGCTGAACAAAAACAACATACTGACGCGTATAAAAGAAACATACAGAAGAAGACGACTTTAAAGTATATTAGGAAAAAGCAGCCTGTTAAAATCTAAAACGGTAATAAAAAAACTTTAAATATTAAATTAAGAAAACATGAAATATTCATTATGAAGTGTGTGTGTGTTGAACCTCTTGGCTCCGTAGCTGTGTGAACTGTTGTGCAGTGGGATAGTCAGGGCTGCCCATGTTCTCCCACAGTTTAAATGGGTTTGTCACATTATTATCCATGTAGTACGTCACATACATCAGGCCTATAAACACAGACAGGATAAAGCTGTACATACAAGCATATTCTATTCAGTTCTACATCCTTAAGCAAATACACCTAATATATGAATGTAAACTTATTTTTAGTCTTATTTTTATTTCTGTAATGTTTTTTTGCACCAGGTGCTGGTTTGTAGTCACTGACTCTTTCGCTGAGGTATTCCAGTGAGGCGCAGGGTGATGATGTCAGTGGCGGAGGAGGTCTGGTTATCTCTGCTGTTATAGAGCATGACAGTGGTCTGCCAGCTATCGGCCGTGTAGGGCACCTGAGGCACGTGAACGGTGGCCAGCGCACCCACTGATGAGTTCACTTCAGAGCTGTCAGTCAACACCTCAGCCTGAGTCTCACCTAAATCAATGTGAGCACATCACAAACAATACCTAACCATTACACAGTGGTAGGTGTTAGAAGGTACCAATATTGTAATAAATATAACATTTATTTAGCATTTTTCAGAAGTTCATCAGTAATCCAAATAAAAAATAGAATACATTTGACTTCATGCCGTACCGTGTATGTATGTGAATGTGACAAATAAACTTTGAATTTTAGAATTAAATAAATTATTTAGAATACTTTGATAAATATAAAACTGAATTTTGGTCAAAACACGTTCATTGAAAAATAAATAATTTAAAAAAATGCTCATTTGAATTAAAATAAATTGGAAAAACTAAAATAACATTAAAATATCAACATATAATGACAAATTATATATTTTTTATATTATAAATATTTAATTTTTTTATTAAATATAATATTGATTATTGTAATTTAAGATTCTATAGAAAAAAGGAATTACAAATTTAAGCCCATATTTTATGTATTTTGTGTTTTATATATATGTATATATATATATATATATAATTTTTTATTTTATCAAAGACAATATTGAATTGTATTCAAGATAATATAGGATTTGTGCAATATTTCACAATAAACCCTTCTTAATAGAAAAGTAATTCAACCCATTTGACTTGCATCAAACACATCTGCAATTTAATTTGTTTTGAAGATTTATAAAAAATATAATCTACAGTTGCAGTTAAAAGTAGGAAAATATAAAACATTGGGAAAAATAAGGAATTTTGTATCTAGGATTAATTTCAGTCCATATTGGGTTGCAATTTTGTAACTGTATTAGCGTTCCTGTACTGTTGTCTTGATCAATGTATGCAATGCAATCAATTTGCTTGTATGACAAAAATGAAAAAAATAACACGTGGCTAAATATTATATTTTATAGTCATTTCTACTTGGTACATTTTAAAAAACTTTCATTACCTAACAATGCCAATAGGCCCATCACAGTCAGGACCGGTTTCCGTAATAACTGCACATGATGTGGGTTTGTGTTGTTGATCTGGAATCGGGCGGTGAGAGTGCGCTGGGTAAACGGGTGTGGGTGGTAACTAAGGAAAGCATTGTCGTTGCTAAGCAGCGTGTAGTTGACGGTGCTGTTCTGGTCAGCGATGAGCAGGTTCTGATGCTGTGAGATGACCTACAACACACCAGAGATATAAAAGGTTTGCCAAACCTTTAATAGAGTTTTTGATATTAAGGAATGGGATCAGGACAATATGACTGACTGCAGGACCACAAAAAGATGTTGAGTAAGGAACATGACCTTAAGTAAATCATATTTCACATACAACTGTCTACCTTAAGCACCATGGCTGCATAGGTGACGTCTGCTCTCCAGGTGAGTGGTTTGTTCCAGCCAACCAGTGGATCTGCCTCATCATTGTAGATCGGCACAGAACGAAACTGTGGAAAGCGCTGCTGGATCTCCCGCACAGTGGCCACTTCCTGCTGCAGGATGGGTAACGAGCTGCCACCCCCCTGAAAAACACATACATACATACTATTACGATAATCAAAATGATTTTTCCCTTTATTTATGTGTGGAACATCAGTAAGATATAAACAGTACTGCAAGATCAAAAATTCAGAATTATGACAACAACAAAAAAAAGTAAAAATGGCAAGTATTATAAGTATAAAACTGAACTGCGTGACAGATAATTACAAATTAGAAATTGTAAATTACAAATTCAGATTTGTGAGATTACTTATTTGCAATATATTATATGAAAAATAATTGTAATTACGAAATATAAAGTCAGAATTGCGAGACGTAAAGAGGGGGGAGGGCACAATTACCTTTCTAAATTGTTAATTCAGGTCAGGAATATATGACACATCATATAGTAACATTTTATGATCACACACATTGTAGTATCACTATAAGCTTATGCACCTTCTTATGCAGGGCGATGTAGTCTAGCCGTACGCCCGTCTCTCCAGTGAAGTAGTTTGTGCCATTGTAACAATGCTGTAGCATTTCCCAGCAGTATGGAGAGTGTGGCAGAGAATGACAGGAGTCTCCCGGACCCCCAAACTTCAAGAGAGGACTCGCCGCACGAAGTCCCTCAGAGCAGGCATCATAATAGTTTAGAAACCCTGAATGAGTAGAGACAGAAAAATTCATGTTCACAACATTGAGGCTGGTGGGTTGCCCTCGGCAGAACTAATTCTTCCATGTGGCAGCATTAAATTAAAACTTGTCAGACGCTTTCTTGTTTTGTCCACACCACGAAAGGCGTGTTTGAGAACACCATGTGCAGAAATACAACAAGCACAGTTTTAGTTTTTAGCAATTATCCAGACAGGATGTGTAGTTGTCTTTATCCAGTCAATGTTATTGACTTAAATAGAAAAAATGCAACTAGCTATACTTCCAGTCAAAAGCATGGGGTCAATATTTATTTATTTTAATTTTTTAAAGAAATAAATGACACTTTTATTCAGGAAATGAAGTATTAAACTGATAAAAAGTAACAGAATAGGCATGTTTTAGAATGTTATACTGGACACTAATAGAATGTTACAAATAAACGCATCATATTTTCCACAAAGAATGTTTTCTCGAGCAGCAAATCAGTATATTAGAATGATTTCTGAAGGATCATGTGACACACAGCTTTACATCACAGAAATAAAAGACATTTTCAAAAATATTTAAAATGGAAAAGTTTTTAATTGCAATAATATTTCACACTTCCACTTTAGCTGTTTTTTTTTTAATCAAATAAATCCAAACTTTATATTTAGCACTTCCACAAAATGTAATGTAAATGTTTGCCCAACATACAGACTTAAACATGGACCCTGGTTTAGTTTAGTGCAAACAAATGACGTGTTTATTTTAACATCTCCCCTCGACACGGTACAATAAATCTGTTGACTTCTATTTAACATATGAACATAAAATATATAGCTGCAATTACAGGGACTGAGGCTATGGTACCCACATGTCAGGGTCCCGTAGGGTCTCAAGATAAGTTTTCAAACTTTGAACAACTAGGACTACTGTATTATTAACTCGAGATGGCATCTTAAATATGCTGCACTCATGGCAGGATGTTCAAAAACCAAAAATGTAATGCAATACAAAATGCAGGCTTGTCAAAACACTAATAAAAATAAATGCTGCTTAAACTAAAATAAAAATATGAGAATAAAAATGTATAGTTGGCTAGTTAGTTTTACATTTTTATGTGGTGCTGGATGGTTTGAGACCACCAATATAATAATTTCCAATTGTTGATGAAAGATTTTGGCTCAGGCAACAAGTTTTATTAGACTGTACCTTGGATTGACACAGTGATGTTGTCAAAATCATGGTTGTTGGGCTCATTCCATGTCTCAAAGTTCCACTGAGAGACAAAGCCGAGTCCGTATTTCCCTGGACACATAAAACAATGGACAGAGTACAGTCAGAACTGCTGGAGCTTAGGGGTATAGATCTGACTTAGTAAACAAAACATGAAAATCCCACAAGATGTAATTTATGATCATCTTCTAAAACATTACGACTTCAGGCTCACACTCACATATGTATCTTTTGGCGATCAAATAGACCAAATTCCTCCATTCAGTAACTTCACTTTTGTCCTCAAAGTTGCTGAAGCGGTTGGACACACTGCCCATCAGTTCGAAGCCTTTAAAATGAAGCAACCATCTTTAACACAATGCAAACCCTAGTGGCAGAACCATAATTCTATAGCACACAAGCATTTAAATGTGGATTTTGCTGTAATATTAAAAAACGTACCTGGCTGCAGTCCATTCTGCCAGAGAAGGTCAATCAGCTGGTCTAAGTGAGTGAAGTTGTAGTGATATTCTCCACTATAAACTCTAAATTAAATTTAGAGACAAAATCTTAGTTCTACAGTACATTAGATCTAGTTTAACATTAGATCTAGTTTAACTATTATAATATGAAGCATTTAATTAAATGATCTTGATATGATAATGATTTATGAAAGAAAACATACTCTTATGATAATAAACAGCACTACCTATTTTCAATTCACCCAAAAATCGAAATAACACTGTTATAACATTTGTATATGTATATTAATATCAGCATATTAGAATAATTTCTTAAGGATTACGTGACACTGAAGACTATGTGATGCTGAATATTCGGTTATGTATCACAGGAAAGAATTCCATTTTAAAAAATATTTACAAATAGAAACCAGTTAATAATTTTTCACAATATTATTGTTTTTACTGTATGAAAAGAAAAAAAATCACACCGTCCCCAAACAGAACAGCCTTGAAAATAATGCCTATTATCAATATCAATCCTATTAACATGAAGTCCGTTTCAGGTAATGCTGACCGTGCAGACACCAACTCCAGCATCCAGTGTATCCGCACCTGTTGGATTCCTCTGTGTGGCACAGAGCCGATCAAAGCCAGATTCATCTGCTGGTCTGGACTGAGATCATACAGATGTGCGTTACTGTGCGGTTGTGGAGGGCTGCAAAAGCAGAAGACAGGTGTCAGCAGTGTGCTTAATGATTTTTGCCCACTAAAACAATTACACAGGCAAAGTTTTCCAGAAAATGCTTGCAGATGTCACTAATGAAAGAGTACAAAATATTATCACACTTTTTATTTACCTATTTGATTTTTCAATAAAGTAAGTGCGTACACATTAGAGTAGTACTAGTTTGAGTATTCTTACATGTAATAATTATATTATGTAAAAAACTATAATATGGTAGAAGTATATTATACTGTATACCATTTATGCATGTACTAACCTGTGGTAGGTATCCTTGTAAAGACTGATCTATGAATAATCATGCAGTATAATTGTTTCTCTTAAAACAGTACAGTGTGATTCTAACAGAAAGTAATACTACTGTAATGAAATTCACATAAACAATAGTAGCACCATGGTACTTTTTGCGATAATATCAATTAATACTCCCTATATCATGGTTGTTATTATTATGTGTAAGGGGTCTTTTACAACCGTTTTACCAACCAGAATCCAGTGCTTCTCCAAAAGTGCTTCAAGTTTCGTAGCGGCTTGTCAACATTCACTTGAATCTCCACAGATGAAGCTAAAACAGACCGCTGCTGTTTTATCAGCAGGACCGACAGAAATATGGTCCATGTGAATGAACGGTGTTTACATCTGTACATGCTTCTGACGTCACTTACAAACACTCACGCTCACTGTACATGACTTGCAGCAAACTTCAAATATATATTTTCTAATGTTTCGAGTTCTGGAAATCGTATTCGGTGACTTTAAAACACATCTTCACAGAATTTCTGTACGGACTGTAAAATGTACGGACTTCAGTAAAGTTGGTGCAGTGACGTCATTGAATGGCGACTGGTGTTTCTAACAGCTGAATGTCGCGGCCTACTGGTTTAAATGTGAAATGAAAATGAAATGTACACTTTTTACAGTTATTGGTTAGGCCACCCTCTGTTTTTACTCATCTTTAGTCAGTTTAAATTTACTTGCATTGCTGTTTTTATAGAATAGATAAAATGAAGATATAGCAGCGGAATCAATTATGCATGCTAATATTCATTATCTGAAGCAATTTGAAGCTTGATGCTTTAGAATAATAAAAGAGACGTGGAAGACATTTCCAGGCCCTTACGATAATTTGATAATTACTGTCCTAAAAGGCAAAGATGAGTTATTCATTCAGCACAATTAATATAAAATGCATAATACAAAAAGAAGAAATAGAAAATTATACAAAATCATGAGTATCGGACTAAATGGACATAAAATTAAAAAACAAATGGACTCAAATGAAGACATACAACAGAATAACAAAATAAAAAGTTGCATTATAATAAAATAAAATGACATAACAGATTTTAACTGCTACAGCTAAAGCAAAGATCGCATAAAACACTAACGTAACACTTAATAATAATAACAACACTTTTTGGTGTAACATACAGGCTACAGTCTGGTTTAAAATCACACCTGTGTAGTAGCTGTCTGCCCAAGCTCTCTGAATATGACGAGGGGGTGATACCGTGACATTAGGCATGCCGTAGTTCATGTAGGGAATGAGAGGATAAGTCTGAGGATAAAAAGGGTACTGACCAAAACTTCAAGGACCTAGGAGTGGATTTAGAGGCTGAAAGTATGGGTTGCCCAGCGGGCCGAAGAAAGCCAAGCCCTGGGGAGAACTGTTCATGTGTGGATACATCTGAGAGGGCATGGAGACTACACTATGCTATTTTGAGGCAGAACGGAGCTGTACGAGGCTGGAAGTGCCACAACCTGAGCAGGACTTTGAACAGCGGGCATCGACAGAGTACCCAGCACTGGCTGCAGTAGGGGTGCTTGTTTTACAGGTTCTGCTGCATATAAAGAGAGAGGAGCAGTACTTGAATTATCAGACATGTAGTACTTTAAATATTAGTAGTTTGGAGTCACTAAGATTTTTATTTATTGAAAGGAATCAACTTATTTAGCTTGGGCACATTTAACTGATGGAAAGTGAGAGTTGAGACATTTATATTGTTACAAATATTTTCATTTTCAAATAAATGCTTTTCTTTTATAACTTCCTGTTCCTATATCCTAAATGAACTATATTACTGCTTATACTGTATATTATTAGTACTGTTATTACTGATCAGCAAAGTCTGCATACGATTTTTCCCCTCACTTGAATGATAGCATATTCAATGCACTGATTATTGATTATTTTTACTCCCCTTAGCAATTCCACTCTAAAACGCAGAGATAATAAAGGCAACAACATTCCATAAGAATAAAAAATCAAACACAAGTCATATGAATGAGTCTTGTTCTGATGAGATTTATTTAAAAGAAATTAACAGACTCAAAAAAAAAAGTTCCATTAAAATACAACTCAAATAGCATTGTTAAACACAGTCAGTTTTACATGTTTTCTTTATACTACCTGTACATTAGACTTCACAATTGCAACTATTTTCAAATAACTTAAGTAACTTGTTTTTAAAAGTGCAAATTCATAATTCATACATGGGAATTCCAAGACGTGGGTACATGGGAAAGTTCACATTTCCATTGTGCAACAAGAGTGACAAAGAATGAGTGAGTCAGTGAGTGAGTGAATGAGCGTAGAAACGCAGTGTCTGACTATGATTTCTGCTCTGCTCCTGCAGAGGACTGAGGCGTGCTGTCCGGCTTTACTATCTGATAAGTGATGAGATACTCTGGGTAGGCCTGGAAAACAACGACAAAAGCTCATATTAACACATCAGTCACGTTAACAGTCTTTCGGAAGGGGGCTGTGCACTATTGAATGAGAACAAACAAACTGAATGGAGCTGAATAATGATTAAATTCTGTAATTAATTACTCACCCTCACATGGTTTTAAACCTGTAAGATATTCACTCACCTTACACCGTGTCTACACTGATGCGGAACAGCTAGTCTGTCTACAGTAGACACTTGTGTCAATAAATCATAAATAAAACGCAGCACTAGTTTTCTTACGGTTGAACCCCAGATGTCACATGTATTACTTTACCTATCTCCGTTTCTAGATCTTGACCGTTAAATAAAAATGACTTATCACAGCTGTATTTTAAGCAGCAGTTTCAGCCGTACCTGTTCTCCACGGTAAATCACGTATTCGGCATAGGCCAGGCCGTTGACACTGGGACGTCCGATCACAGAATGATGTCCAGGGGGAGCGTGGGCCAT
Organism: Enteromius fasciolatus; assembly: GCA_032361145.1. Classification (NCBI taxonomy): domain Eukaryota; kingdom Metazoa; phylum Chordata; class Actinopteri; order Cypriniformes; family Cyprinidae; genus Enteromius; species Enteromius fasciolatus. Next base: position 24,006,958 of record JAUMHR010000049.1, read on the forward strand.
CTTCATGGCGCTGAACTGCAGGAAGGACTTCCCCAATGTTACACGGCAGAACAACATCTGCCTGTGGGAAATCAACACAGAGGAAAATATGAAAAATGTCTAGCGCAGCAATAAGTAGTGAACTGCTTCTGCTGCATCTCTTCTCGTGTCATGTGTGTTCATGTACCTGTGGCACACGTAACAGGAGCGGTCTTTGTGAGTGGGGCAGCCTGTGCCGCCACCGATGCCATAGACGTACTGGTTACTCTTAGAGGAGTTCTCTGCAAAATATATGCCAGCTCCAAACATGCCACCGATGTACGCATGACGCTCATCAAATCCTTTATGGATGATGGCATTTATGAACGGAGATCCTGAAAAAAAGAATTGCAAAAAAGAGGTTTAAGGTTTAATAAAAATTAATTAAAACACACAGTATAAACAAAACTTGCGTTGTGCATTTCATTAATAAAACTTTAAAAGGTCATTCGGTATTAATCATGATACAGATTAATGCGTGTAGGGAGTTTGCGGGTTGTGGGGCAAAAAACAAAAACTTACTTAAGACTGCATTTATTTGATCATAAATAAAATAAAAACCGTAATACTGTGAATTATTTTACAATTTTAAGTATTGGAATATATTTTCAAATCATTCTAATATGCTGACTAGCTGCTTAAAAGCATTTTATTATTAGTGTTGAAAACAGTTGTGCTGCTTAATATTTTTATAGAAGCCATGTTACTTTTTCAGGGTTCTTTGATTAATATAAATTAATAAATAAAAAAGGAACAACATGAAGCAAAAACCTTAAAAATGTCTCTAATGCAACTTTTATCTATTTAACGCAACCATCCAAAAGAGAGAGATTATTCAATTTCTTGATGTGGCAAATGTGGCAAAAAATTAATCATAGAACCGACAAATTACTCAATATGTTATAAAGAGAAGCTTACCATGAAACAGCATTCGTTCATTGTGGTGGTTGTGATTCTCGTCAGCGATCTCTTTCTGTCTGTGTGTGTATCGCTCTCTCAGTTTCTTATTCACCACTTTCTGGATCTACAGGACAATTTCTGTTAGATTTTGCTAATTTCTTACGATATCAAATATGAAGCTGAATATTTACCCACATCTATCAAAACAATGCGATCATGCAGTGTGTTTCTATAATATATATTATAATATATATATTAAATATAGCTACTGTTGAATGCATTTGGTGTGTTTTACCTTGATGACATTGTATCGACTGAAAACGCCACCTGCGTTTCCTCCGTCCCTGTGCTCCCGAATTGTGCTTTGCATCTATAACCAAAAAAAAACAATCAAAACACTCACACACAGCTGAAGCAGACGAATACAGCCCAGAGCTTCTAGTGTTTATGTTTGTACCTCTTCCTCAACAGACTGAAACTCTTTATCATCCACGGCCAGGTCGATCAAAACTGTGCCCTGATTGGTGCAGTGGAACGTCAGGTATGGGTTGGCACCTGTGTGTACAGATAACAAGATTTAAATGTAATAAAAATACACAGATTCAAGCAGCAGAAGCATCATTTAGGGGCATTTCTATGAGATACACTTACCCTGCTGTCCTCCTAGCAGCCTCTCGATGCCTTTGATGAGTTTATGACGGTGTCCGTAAGCATTGATGCCGATCTCCTTGAGTTCCTCGTGACCCATATCGGCCAGCACGTCCAGAGTGATCTAATGGAGATGATATTAAAAACATGAGATAATCCAGAGCAAATCCAGAAAGTCAAAGATGTCTCTGATTTTCTAACCTGTTCTCTCTCAAAGATGTCCCTCAAATGCTCAAGTCCCAGACTCTTCAGGAATTGTGAGATGTTCATATCCAGGACAGCCACTGAAAAAAAATAATAAAATAACATTTTTAGGAAAAATCAAGAATGGCTCCTTTCAGGCGGTTGTTCTGATTCCAGAAGGAATGACTTATGAGGCAGCTCTTTTATTATTTATTTTTGATTTAACGCCATGCCAGCAACAATTTATTGTATATTCATGGCAAGATAAGTGTATGAGGCTGTTCCTATAGTGAATCAATAAATGTAGTCAGATGCCCAAACATACGACTCAAATTAGATTGTTCTTTAATGAATCAATGGAGCCTGTTTCCTGAGCAAATGACTCTTATTGGGCAGTTTTTCACAGTATTTTCACATATTTCACAATCAGTGAATCAGTGAAGTTGTAATCTGACTTCCAAATAAAAGAACTCTGAGATGTCTGTTTTGTTTCGTACCATCTCCTTCCTTGCGGTCGGTTCCGGAGGCCCCATCGGCCGGGCCTGCAGCCCCTCCACTGGCCCCCTCGATGAGGGGCCCGGCAAGGTTATCAATGCTGGAGGCAGCAGAGAGGCAGGAGGGCGTGGAGGCGGGTGATATGAGAGTGGCGCTGAGCACGGTGGCCTGCGGTTTGAAACAGCTGGGCAGGGCATCAGGGGGCATGGCGTCCATCAGCAGAGCACGGATATCATCAGCCTGACAGACACAGAGAGCAGATGAAGGACAATGAACTTCACACTACAGTCAGTACAGAATCAAATTTGATTTCAAATAAGAACTTTTTCATTAAAGGAAAAAAATAATAAAAAGATTTTTTGACTAGTATTTCGTATGTCAGCCTTTACAGGGTTCAACTAAAGTCAACAGGAATAGTTCACCCAAATTACCCCATATGTCATTTATTCACCCCGAAGCCATCCTAGGTGTATATGATTTTTGTCTTTCACATGAACACAGTCTGAGTTAACTAATCCTGGCTCTTCCAACCTTGGGAATGCTGATAGTGGTCATTATTTTAAAGCTCTATAAATCATACATCCGTCGTGAAACCAGCCTTTACACCTCTGTGGGGTTATCACATGTCCTCTGAAGCAGATCGATGGGATATTGTAACAAAGAAAATTTTCTATTAGGAAAATTAAAACTGAAATCACTGACTTTCAGCAACATTTGTTTGCGCAATTGCGAGAAAGACACGTGGTAACCCCCTGAGGCGTATAGATTAGTTTCATGATAGATATATCCCATTTATGGAGCTTCAAAATAATGGCAAACAGCATTATCAAGCTTGGAAGAGGATAACCAAAAAAAACAGAGTGTGTTCGTCAAGTCACATACACCTAGGATGGCTTGGGGTTAAGTAAAAAAAATAGAGCAATTTTTATTTATAAGTGAACTATTCCTTTAACAACAATATTATCAGCTGCTGTAGTGATGTTTACCGTGGCCAGATCCAGGGCTGTCTGTCCTTCCTGGTTCTTCATGGTTGGGTCAGCGCCATGCGCCAGCAGCAGGGCACACAACTGTGTACGGCCCTTCTGCGCAGCTTCATGCAGCGGTGTGAACGCCCACTTGTCTGTGGCATTCACGCACGTGTTATACTTGATCAGGAGGGCAGCAATATCCACATGCTGGACAAAACAGATACAGCAATTACAGAAGCAGTATACATTACGCAACAATATTGGCGTTTATCACTAGGTACAAGTTCATATGCATACTGCTAAACAGTCAAAACATGTCATATTTAGTGATTTTGAGAGTATGTGCACTTGCTAATTAAAATATGATTTACTGCATAATGAAAATGACAAAAGTTTGTGTAGAATCAATCACTTAGCAATTGTAAGCAATTCCATATATTATCATTAATATGTATATAGGTAATGTTTCTGCAGGTAACACAGACCACCACCATATATCTCAACCACTATATTTGTATTTAAGTAAATAAAATAAAAAAATCTAAACCTAAAAATATTAGACACCACAAATGTTTTCAACCATGAAAATGAACATAAATGTTTTTTTGAGCAACTAATTAACATATTAGCATATAACACTGAAGACTGGAATCATGATGTTTAAAATTCAGCGTTATATCTCACGAACAAATTACATTTTAAAATGAGTTCAAAATGTTAACATGTTATTTTAAATTATAATAATATTTAATAATATTACTGGATGTTTGATCAAATAAGTGCACGTTTAAAAACCCAATTTTAAAACTTTACCAACCACTAATATTTGAACAGTAGCGTATATTTCACCTGGAATCCTTTCTGGATTTTTTTAATTCTACAAAACCCTTCTTTGATGGCATTCCTGCATCCCCTGTTCTCTCACCCCATATGAAGCAGCGTTATGCAGAGGGATCAGTCCTCCTTTATCCTGAGCGTTCACATCCGCTCCGTGCTCCAGGAGATACTCGGCTACCTCCAGGTTATTGTAACCAGCTGATCAAAAAAATCACCAAATTCATCATTAAACACCAGAAAGATGAAGTAAATGCATGTTGAATGAATAATGTGGCTTATGACAAGTTACCTGCAAGGTGCAGAGGTGTGGAGTTCCTGCCCTGTGTGTCTCTACAGTTGATATTCTCAGGGCTGCAGAGCTTCTGCACTCGGGCCAAACAGCCCTTTTTGGCGGCATCCAGCAGGGCTGCATCTCCACGAAGAAGGTCCTGAATGTCTGTGTCTCCGTCCTGCACCATGTCCAGAGCCGTGTTGCCATCACGGTTCTTCTTAGACGGGTCTGCACCGTGCTAGAGAGAGATAAGAGGTGTTACTGCAGAAGGCCTGTGTTACACTCTCAATAATCCTACAGTACTGTTTTGAAATCAAGTTGATTTCTCTTGACTAAACATGATTATGCCAACACGTGCATGAGTTCTCCATCAGATGCATCAAACCTTGAGCAATAGTTTGCAGATCTCATATTTGCCCTTGGCTGCAGCCTCATGTAGCGGCGTGAACTTCCAAAGGTCCGCCACGTTCACAGACGCTCCATGTCTCACCAGCAACTCTGCCACTTCATAATGACCGTACGAACACGCATTGTGCAAAGGAACCAGACCACTGACAAAGAAAGAGAACAAATCAAAATCAGACAATTCAGACAGTGCATCGACAGCCATGCTAATTCAGATGAAGATAACCGCACCCTTTATCTTTAGCGTGCACGTCGGCCCCGTGATGCAACAGGTATTCCACCACAGCCACACGGTTGTAGCCAGCGGCAAAATGCAGAGGGGTAGAGTGACGGCCCTCCAGGTCACGACAGTTCACGTTTTGAGGGGAGCACAGTTGCTTTGGAAGACACACACACAAAAATGGCTTCAACTGAATAAAACAGAGTAAGTCCCTCATCATCATTAAATGTCCTATTTTGTGTCACACTGCAAAAGTGAAATACATTTTGACAAAGCTGACTTTTAACTTGGTAAACTGTTATTTACCTTCACTGTATCAAGGTCTCCGGCTTTAGCAGCCTCGAGAAAGCGGTAATCCACATCCGAATTACGAGGAGGAATGTTCTCTGGAGAAACAAATGCAGAACAATCAAATTCAGGGCATTGTGCTGTTAGGAGAAATAGACGGTTAATTCATTAATCATACTGTAATAAGAGTTATAGAAGTGATGCTTTGTTAGTACCATTGAGTATTTGCTGTACGGCTTCATTGCCCATCTGTGATGCAGTGAAGCCCTGCAGTGAAACGATTGACGGGTCGGCTCCGTAACTCAGCAATTGTCTGCAAGTCTGAATGTGACCGGCGAGGGCCGCCCTGTGCAGGGCTGTCTGACCCAGTGTGTCCACAGCATTCACCTAAACACACACAGAGGGTTATTATAAAGGGAGATGCTTCTTGAGCAGCAAATCAGCATATTAGAATGATTTCTGAAGGATCATGTGACGCTGAAAAATGGAGTAATGCTGAAAATTCAGTTTTGCATCACAGGAATAAATGGTATTAGAAAATATATTAAACAAATTTTGGTGTTTTAGTGAATTCAATCTAATTTTAAATAATATTTGACCTTTACAGTTTTCTCTGTATTTCTATTAAATTATTTTGTTTTTTTTACTTGTATTTAAATTCAGAATGGATTATATGCAAGAGCATACAAATAGGGCTCACTTAAAAATCACTGAACTGTCACTCCATTCAGTTTACAATCCATTATAATTATTGACAGTCTCTCTACACTGCATAATAAATATTTACATTGCGTTACATTTAATGTCAAACAAATTGCACAAGTGGCACATTATCTCCCAAAACAGCACTCATAATGAATTCGTTCCATGCAGTGAGAGGATACTTGTACCTTTGCTCCGTGTTTTTGAAGGACTTCAAGCACGTCATTATGACCTCTTTCAGATGCAACGTGGAACGGAGTCATAAAACTAGAAGGAGAAAGAACATGTGATAACGTCTTGCCAATTATTTTAAAAGGACTTTTATTTTATAAAATTAACTGTCTGAGAAATTGTAATCCCATATTGCAGGTTCCAATTTTTTTTAAATAAACTGTTCAACGTGTTTTATTTTCATATCTAAAGTTGAACACTCACTCCTTGTTCTTCTCGTGAATGTTGGCACCTTTCCGCAGCAGCAGCTCTGTGACCTGTTTGCGTTTTGGATGGGGAGAGGCTACGGCGCAGTGCTGCAAATATCATAAAACATTTTAATAAACACACTTTTAAAACCCTCAGGATTCAGAGGAGACCATGTAAAGTGCTCACCAGAGCAGAGTCGTGCGAGTGAGGGTGTTTGAAGCTGATGATCTCTTGAGCGGTTTTCTTGACCTTTGCCATGTCCGCCTCACGGGCTGCTTGCAGTAGCGAGTGTCCTTTGAACTCATCTGGATGAAATACAATCAAAAAAGTCAATTGATTACCAATTAAGAGCCCTGCATCTTGAAACTATTTGCAAAAAAGGCCAAAATTGTAATAAATGTGATATAGGGGAGTTCAAACAAAAACATAAAAAAATGTTTTACAAAATAATAATGACATTTTTTATTACACACATACCAGAATTTAACACATTTATAAAAAGTTATCATTTTACTTTACTGTTGGTGTTTGCATGTAGCAGAACATATTAGCATTTTCTTTTGTCACCGTCTATAAAAGCGTGACTTTCTAGAGAAACACAGGCAGTATTTTTGGAATCAGCAGTAAGCAACGAGTATTGGAAATTCATCTGAAAAGAAAGCAGCAGGAATGTCACTTACAGGTGAGTCTTTCTTTAAGTTCAGGTGTGGGCGCCACATCCACCGCGTTCTTGCCGTGGCAGTTGAGCAGTGTGGGATCCGCGCCGTGACTCAGCAGCAGTGAACACACCTCCACTCGATTCTTACTGGCCGCCTCGTGCAGCGGCGTGAACTGCCACAGGTCCATGGCGTTAACGCACGCCCCGTGCTGTGAGCGAGACAAGCAGGAAACCATTTTATCAAGTGTATTTTTGTAACTAATAATCAAAACAATAAAGCACCTGTGGTTATATCAGTGCTGGGGGAGCTAATGCAATGTGATCATTAAGTATTGGCTGGATGGTTTTCTTTACCTTCAGCAGGAGCTCTGTGACCTCGTAGTGACCGTAAGAGCAGGCATTATGGAGAGGAACCAGACCCCTGATAGAGAAAGAGCAAAATTACAAGTTCATGATTACAGCATTTCAAGTCAAACACCCATGTTTGCTTTCTTGATGCATGTTTCTGGTGTTAGTAGTGCAAATTATTCCATTTAAATAAGTGCGAAATACTATTACAATTTATAACAATCGTATTCTATTTGAATATATTGCCAACATTATTACTGCAGCGTCACATGATCCTTCAAAAGCATCTCAAGAAACATTTCTTATTCATTCCTAACAGGTACCAGTCTATCTTTAACTTAATAGAATGTAATGTTTTAAATGCGTCATATTTCCATGTCGACTTATAAATACTTGACACCACATTTTAAAGAGAAAAGAAGGTGGTTTTGCTCACCCTTTGTCTTTGGCATGGACGTCAGCACCATACTGCAGCAGCAGCTGCACTATACGCACTCGATTATAGCCAGCGGCCAGGTGAAGAGGAGTGGACTGCAAAAGAACCAGAGAAATATTAATATCCTATCAGAATACAATCAAACTAAATAAGTAAACACCAATAATACAAGTGCTTCTTGCACAACTCCCAGCCTCAAATATGATTATGTAAACCTGCTTGCAACCCATCCCATCATTAGTTTAATGACTACAATGCAATGAGTTGTTGGGTGTCATGTATTTAGGTTTTAAAACTATGCTCTTACAAAGTTGTACTAATTATAAATATCTGGACTTTGTCAAGAACACGTAAAGGCCTACTCACACCAAATACAAAGCAAGAATGGAAACAAATTACAGAAGAGAGGTGTATTTGACCTTTCCACATGTACAGTTAATATATAGGATGTTTCAGTTGAATTTAATTTATTAAACATTTAAATAAGACTTTCAGCCTACTTATTCTGAAGTGTTCGAAAAATGCAATTATTTATAGTGTTCAACCGATATATTGCCAAGGCTGCTGTATAGGCCGATATTTGGCATTTTAAAATATCTGCATTGGCCGATACATTTTTCTGTTTGCCCGATATGCTCAAGGCAGGACCTTTATTTTGACGGTGTCGAGAAAAGGAAGCATCTGAGCACAGTGCTCAGATTCTCTCTCTTGTTCGCCACTCTCATTCAGTTCTGTGTTATACGGTAATAACTCTAATAATCGGTTGGAACATTATTATAATAATTGTTTTAATATGATTAGTAATAGAAAAGCAAACATTCAGCAAATACACATTTATATAATTTAAATAAATCTTTGAACGACGAATGAAATCCTTTTTAATTATACTTTGATTTAATACGTATTAAATATTTATTTATTTGTGGAAAAATATTTTGTCTTAAACTTACTTTGTTTTATACATTTACATTTTAATGCATTTTCTAATTATTTCAAATTTCTTTAATATTAATTCAAATAAATTAATTCATAATCGGCCTACTATCGGCTACCGGCCACCCTGCTTTCCAAGATATCGGTCCACCACTAATTCTTTATGTCATATTTATTCAATTAGTTGCATTCTTTTATAAGATTTTAATTCCTCTCTGTTTTAACAGTTACACTGTACATTTGTCACACGACTTTAAAAAGGTGAAAAGGTCTCTACCCATAATCCTTAAAACAGTCCCACCAATCAGAGGAAATCAATGGTACCAAGGAAACAGAAACAGATGCAAAGAGCTCAGTGCCAATCAAAAACTCCCATAAAGCATTGCAAATGACACAAGAGTCCATTTCTAACAACAATAATTTGCATAAAAAAAGATGTATTGATTTTACTCATACAATCTATGATTCTAAGCCAATAGGTTTATACTGCATAACCATTTTTAATTAAATTACATCATTTGCATTGCTTTAAGTGCACAGACCAACACGTTTGTAATGCTCCTGTAAGAGTGGTTGGTTTGGTTTATGGCTTCAAATTCTTCACTGAAACATTCATTGAAATTAATTTGGGGAAAAATGGTTATACCATCCCTAAACACTAAAAATGGTCACTGTTGTCTACTATTGCCTCTTGGTGCAAGTAGGCCTTTATATCTGAGATCTCTCTGAACAACTGATGAATCTGGCTTGAGCTCGATCCCTTTAGAAAAGATGATAAGCATCTTAAAATAGCATAAGTTACAAAATCGTTCTCAATTCATGCAGTGAAAAATGAATAAATAATGGTGACATGCCTATATGACAGTCTGAACACAACCACAGCAAAACAATCAGCATGACAACCGATCTCAACGCAGCCATTTAGTAATGAAGATCTGCCTCAAAAGAATGATGCATTGTCTGAGAGAATTATATTATTCAGTGCAGGATGGAAAGGCAACATTCATGTTCATTTACTACATGAGGTCTGAGGTAGTACAGCACAGGCGATGGGCAACAGTGCAACGTCTCTAGCATACACACAATGGATCTAAACAGGACAGGATGTCAAAGAGAAATCAAGAGTTAAACACCACGTTCGTGGAGAGCATGCGTGCTGATCACAACAAATCAAACAAACGGATGTGGAGGTGGGGTTTAGGGGTGGAAACATGGTGGCGTTCTTGCAAAGGCAGACAATTTAGAGACTTTAAAAGAAAGAGGTAAATGAAAGCCTTGTTTTCAGAACCTGCAGGAGTCAACGAAACGTTAGCCGAGCTATTGGTTGATTGATGGATTGTGACCAGCAGAAAATATGGCAGGTTTCTGTGCGTTTTAAGTGTGAACCAGCATATGGATGGATTTTTTTTTTAGGGACAAAAACTGAAAACATATCGAAAGGAAAAATAAATGCTAAAATCACAGAAGACCAAATAAAACTAATTTCTGTTTCACAAAATAAACTTACCAGCATTTTTTGAGATGTTGACTGAATGTCGCCAGAACAAAAAACAAAACAAAACAAAAAATTAGCTATTAACTAACATATTATCCATCAAAGCCGACTGTGGTGCTTAACACCTAATAATTCAACAGCTGCACCATCCTAACTTACATCAGTAAAAAAAAATGTATAGCTACATTTTTCTGTGAAAGACATTATTTTTAGGAATCAGTTCACACAGGATGATAAATGTTTCAGCCAATTTGACATTTTAAACACCATTCAAAGGTCTGTGAGATTTTATATTTGTTATATACACTCACTAAGGCTGAGATTATTTGATCAAGAATGCAGTTTAAACATTTTCTATTTTAATATATTTTAAAATGTAATGCAAATTTTCACATCTTTCCAGTTTCAATGTCACATGATCCTTTAGGAATCATATAGATACCATATATCAGGAGTATTTGCTGCTCAAGAAACCTTTTTATTACTAACAGCTAGGGCTGGGCGATATTTAGTGAACGATATATTGTCGTCAGTAAAGCCGGTTCTTTGATTAGCGCTAAATCTCCATCAGCTGTTTTTAAATGCAGCGCCAGTTTATGAACA
>JAUMHR010000049.1:24024317-24039945 GCA_032361145.1 Enteromius fasciolatus
AAAAATCTCTCATTGTGCGGAGACTCACCGTAGGACTGAATATGAATATAAGTTTATTTGGAATCATGTCATTTTATTCAAAATGCTTCAGTTTTTAAGCTTATACATGGCTTTATTTAATTTTATTTAATCTTCAGATATACCTAAATAGAAATCGGTTTAGTCAGCTTATATGACTCAAAGAATGCAGTTTATATTACAGGCTTTAAAAGTACACCCTAATTAGATTTAACACATTTAATTTGTTTTCCACGATGTTCATTTTAAATTTGACTTATGACTTAAGAAATTTCAACAGTTCAGAAAGATATTACTGTGTTAAAAAAACATTAATGCAATAACGTTACTGTACCATTACGTGTCGGCTTCGCATGAAAAAGTATCTTTTACTCGTATTGATTTGAGCCAAATGAAACATAATGTACTGATATTCCATATACCAGTCAACTTAAAATACATAACTTCTGTGTGAAAACAACAAACTGTATAACAACATATTCGTATACCTCCGCTGAAAAATATCATGCCTGTATAAATAAGCTCCAAATCTAGTGGAAGCAAAATCCACAAAGGAGACGTTTTGATATTTTATAAGGTCAGAAACGAAGCAAGATGCTCGCAAACACGGATTATACTTCGCAAATACAAAAATACAGACCTGCAGCGAAATGCAGAGGGGTTGATTTTCGCCCGGCCATGTCTTTGGCGTTCACATTCACCGAGTCCACCAGCCTCTTCACCCGCGACACATCTCCGTTCCGACAGGCCTCGAACAGCTCTCTGAACGCCCCCCCGGCCCCGCACACTCCGTCCCCGGGACTGGCCGCCCCTGAGCCGGGGCTCTGGCTACCTGCGGTCGCGCTGGAGCTAATGCTGCTGCAGCTGGAGCTGCCGAGCGCGGCCGCTGCTGTTGCTGGGGCGGGCCGGTCTGGGGAAGAGGCGGAGGAGGAGGAGGCCGCTGCGGACTCCATCGTCGCTCCGCCGCATTCCGCTGCGCCAGTGGCCGAGGGGCTCAATAAACTCGTCGATTCGGGAATAATCGCGGACGGCGATTCCGGTGGGGGGGATGCGATCACGGCGTTCCGCGGAGACGGCTGCAGGCTGCTTTGTTGGTGCTGTGAGGATCGACGGGACACCGCCATTTTCCCCCCGAAGCTCCGTCTGTCAACAATAACAGCTGGAGCCGCTGCGCTTCCGCTCAGTGCTAGAAGGCTTCCGGTTGGAAGCTTTGCGCTGCTGATTGTTAAATATTTCAGTTTCTTTTACTACACATCTAAATTGATTGTAATGTCATTAAAGTATGATACATCACAACATCACATTAATTATAATTATATGAAATTGAACACTACCTATCTATCTATCTATCTATCTATCTGTCCGCTAGTTGTTGAGTTGTTATACGTCTATCGTGTCTTTAAACTCATTTTTTATTTATTAACGAAATAGGTTGTGAAACTAAACTAATAAATATTGCTGGCAACAAGCTGAAATAAAAGAAGTTTAAAATTCTGTCTGTCTGTCTCTAGACCAGGGGCCTGTTTCTTAAAACAAGTTTACCAAATAAGCCAGGTTTATTTCAGTAAGTATGACTTATTGCCAGTTAATTTGGTTTGAAATAAGTCAGACTATGTGCCAAAAGCCTGGCTTATTTGGTAAACTTGTTTCATGGAACAGGCCCCAGGTGTCTGACTACACTTTAAAACAGAAAACAATGTCACACCCAAAAGTCTGGCCCTGGATGATCCGCTCCTCCACCTCTTTATATGACACACCTCTTTGTGGACACTCAAACTGGTCTGGTATATAGTTGCTATGGAAACGACAACAAAAACCAGCACTGGCACTATAGGACAAGGAACAGCAGGTTGTTTTGATGGAAGTAAGTTATATCTATGACATAGATATATAACAATACACATGTCAGTTCAAGGTCTTGTTGTGCTCTATAGGTTGTTGAAATGAACTTAGGATTGTGAGTATTTTAGTGCATTGTGTTGTTAATATGTAGCTGGAGAGATGTCTGGTTCCTCTCGTGGTGCAGAGATGGATGGGAATCAGGACTCTTATCTGAAGCGGCAAGTTAAGATTATGTGCTACTTTTCTAAGACATTAAACAGAAACAGTTTTTATTATAATGGCATACGGCAGACTTGTTGGTATCTGTTAAAAGTTGTTATAAAAGTTGAGTTGTTGTCATAAATCATGTAATTTGAGTATCTATTCACAGGTATTACAGAACCCTTCCAGAAGAGAAAAGATTGATGCTTGAAAAGTCTCTGATGGTGGGTTACATAAAGACAAGAAATGGTTAATATTTGAATTGAATGCAAAAACTAGAAAGAAACTGAGACTGTTAAGTATGAGTTCTATTAAAACGCATGCTCTCTTCATGCAGACTGCACATAATGAGCAAGAGCAGGTCAGTGATCTTCAGAAGGGACGTGTTGGTGGTGCCAGTCAAGGTAAAGACATCCAAATCATTGAGTCAAAGAAAAATGTTCAAATCCTGTAACTGATCAGATGTGTGTTGTGTTTCTGTGTGTTCAGGTCCTGGTCCAAAAAAACTCAGGACTGATGCTGAAGATAACAAAGGCAAAGAATCCAAAAAATCCTCCACATGCGTTATGTTATAACATTGCTTATTATACAGAAAATCATTAAGACTTACCTCACTGATAAACACTTGAGAGTCATAATCATTTCATTGGATTGTACTCACTGGAAAATGCAAATTTGAGTGCCAAATTGATTTGAACAGTATTATTTTTATTTCTTAACTTTGTTTAGTTGCAATATGTTTTTTCCTCTCTATTTATTAAGATGTTATGTGACAACTGATGATGAGTTTAGCTTTGAAAATAAACATTGGGCATGGAAAAAAACATGACTGTTTATTGTGGCCAATTCAAAGCAACTTCAATAAGCATATTGCTAAATCTCTGTGAGACGGGTTTGCAATAAACTTAAAACAGCACTAGCAGATTCAAGCAGAGTCTGTAAACTGAAACGTGGCGCTGGTTTCACATCAGCGCACAGGCTGAAAAACAATTTTACCCATAGTGCCTTTTGGATTTTCGACTGTTCACACAGAGAAGTGTGACAAGTATGAGCAAATGGTTCGGTTTAGTGTGTTGTAAAACACAGCTAGACAGCAATACCTCTAAAACAGATGTGAAGACAATAAAATGTGAAGTAAACACGACACAGCTTCAGTTTCTCTAGCCTGCCAAGATCAAATAAAAGATTTCAGAAACTGAACTAAGTGCTCAAGTATGTATGTGACAGACCTGATCACAAGTGAAAACAAAAATCGGCAGTAGTTAAAGCATATGGTCGCTAACATTTTACAGGGTTCTTACACCTTTTGAGAAAAGCATTTCCACAAATTCTCCAGTAATCTTTTAGATATTAAAAACTTTTTGCAGATTGTTATCACAAAGAACATCTTTTAGCTTATTAAATAACCTGAGCATAGCATTCATTTATTCTTTAACATTTTTTCAGTATGTCTTTTCAGAATATTTTTCAATATTGTTCAAACTGAAATCTGCATGTGACATTTTCTACTGCATTAACCAATGCTGTTGTGCACATAAGTTCAAGAATGCATACATAAAATAAACTATTTTTTCTTTAACATTGTTTATTTGCAGTATGTTTTTACTTTATTTTGGAAATAGGCTCATTCTCCAACTCCCCCAGAGGTAATAAGTTGAGTTTTACCGTTTTGAAATGTATTTCAGGTCGCAGGTCTGGCGATAGCACTTTTAGCATAGCTTAGCATAGATAATTGAATCTGATTAGACCAGAAGCATTTAGATTCAAAACGATCGAAGAGTTTATTTAAAACTTGACTCTTCTGTAGTTACATCGTGTACTAAAACCAAAGGAAAATTAAAAGTTGGGATTTTTTTAAGCCTGATAATACCTAGGAACTATGCTCTCATTCTGGCATAATGTCAGGGACTACTTTCAAGCACTGCTTAAGCACCTGAAAATGCTGGGGACTGTTTTCAGGCACTGCGTGATATCACTGCGCTCGCTGCAGCCATGGTACTGGAATGAGATAGCTGCTAGCCATACCAGCCTAGAAACCTTGCATTTTCCGCTGGTCGTACACAATGTAAGTATAGAATGTCAAGATTTAAATAGAAAAAAAAAAAATCAAAACTTATTGATAATTTTGAATCAAAATGCTTCTGGTCAAATCAAATTCAATGATCTATGCTAAGCTATGCTAAAAGTGCTATTACCAGACCCAGAGATCGGCAATATAGATTTCAAAATGGTAACATGAAAATTAGCTTATTTCTAAAAAAAAGTAGAGTGTTCCTTTAACCAGTGCTGTCTCACTTCAGAAGTAAGAGAAACTAGAAAAGTAAAAAAAAAAAATATATATATATATATATATATATATATCGACTACAGGAAGTGCTTTTTAAGATTTCACTTTTCCCTGAATTTCTATATAATAATTTAAAATATATATATTTTTTATGGCGGTGGGAACCCTGAGTTTAAAAAAAGGAAGTACATTTTATCATTAACTAATCACAACATTAGACATATCTGACAAGAAACAAATGTTAAAAAAAGCACAAACGTTTATTTGCTCTGAAATAAATTAGCATGTCCTGAACTCCATATTACCTGAGTCATGCATTTATAATTTGTCTTTTTATACATTTTACATTAAAAACTCTCAAAAATGGAATCATTCAAACGCAAAAGCTTTTACACCCAATTAATATCCTGTCAAATACAACTCTTCACAGAAAAGCAGGGCAGCCCGTATAAAACTGGGATCTAGAGCATTTGCAATGCATATTTATTTTCATTTATTCCCCATTTATAAATATCTTTAAGATGTATTTTAGCAGCAGTAGTATAAATAGACCCTCCTGTACTTTTGTCAACAAGCTGACGTATTTCCAGTGATTGGTGAAAGACAAGATCTTTGATCATTGGTGTTTGTGTTCAGTCACTG
Source organism: Enteromius fasciolatus (assembly GCA_032361145.1). NCBI lineage: Eukaryota > Metazoa > Chordata > Actinopteri > Cypriniformes > Cyprinidae > Enteromius > Enteromius fasciolatus. Next base: position 24,029,308 of record JAUMHR010000049.1, read on the forward strand.
CTGTCATCACCCACCACCATGTGGCTGTACTTCTTCTGCTGTTGCTCCTTAAAGGAATCCTTCACCTTTGCCCTCTTCAGACCCCCATCCCTGTGAGACACACAGTAATAACCCTTTAACTTACACTCAATCACTGTAGCTGCACGACAGCTAAGAAGAAACTCTTACACACCAGGCCAAGTCCACTAAACCTCCTTGTTGTGCAATGGTTGATTTCACTCTGTTGGCAAACTGTACAGCATCCTCTCCTTCCTGTTTGCACAGGAAATGAGTCATCAATCACATCAACATCGTGCTATAAGCTACAGCTATTTTACACTTTACAGCTTGAGCTCTCACCTTCTGCGCCATTGGAGGCAGATACCAGACACTGCAGACTATGGCCCAGCTTGTCATCATCCGCAGCAGATAGTTCACCATGCTATATTTGCTGCTGTTCCAGAAAGCATCTCCAAACTGTGGGTCGTACTATATATAACACACACACACACTGCATGAGGGTCACAGTAGGTCAGTATACAAACACAGACACTGTGAAGATCATTGCAACATAGGATTATTATTTTTATTAATTCTCAAATTAAACAGCTGCTAGAGGAAATATTTGTAGATTTTTTTAATACAAAAGTTTGGAGTAATTAAGATTTCTTAAAAAAAAAGTCTCCTCTGCTTACCAAAGCTGCTTTGTTTATTTGATAAAAAATATAGTGAAAACAGTAATATTGTCGAATATTTAAAAAAAAAAATCTAATTAATTAGAGGCTTTGTAATTAATTAATCGAAATTAATAGTGTATAAATATTTGACCTGAGAACAGTGAGAAGTTAGGTTTTTCATATGGATTTTAGTATATCATTGAATAATGACTGAATACATAAGCTTAAGCAGCAAAATATCGTTTATTTTTGTTCAACCAAGTCCAACAGACCAATATTGTGCCGTGTGTGATTTCACATTGAGCCGTATATACTACACACAGCTGTTGTTCACTGACGAGCTGCGCAAAACCAGCTGTGTGTAGTATATACGGCTCAATGTGAAATCCCTCACCTGATGACATTTACCGCTGATTACAGGACCGGGTTTACTGACAAAACAAGCAAACATATTGTCCGATCTGGATCGGTGCATCGCTACTTTCAAGTACATTCAGAACATTAGAAACACTAGTTGGTGCTCCAGTATAATCGGTCCGCCGAAACTCATCCAGTGAGAAACGTTCCGCGGTGCAATAATAAGTGCGATTAAAATGCGTAAAAAAATTAACGAGTTATTTTTGTGTAATTAATTAATCTAAATTAACGCGTTAAAGTCACGGCCCTAATATTAATACAATTCAAATAACTGTTTTTTTATTTACAGTATTTTAAAATGTAATTTATTTATTTGATGCAAAGCTGAATTTTCAGCCAATATACTCTAGACTTCAGTGTAACATGATCCTTCAGAAATCATTCTGATGCTGATTTACTGCTCAAGAAAAATGTCTTAATTTAATCAAGGTTGAAAACTGTTTTTACTGATTAATATTTTATATAGAAACTACAAAGTACCATTCTTTTTTAATAATTTACTTATATAACACTTATGTTGTTACCTCAAAATATTTCAAACAAGTGCTATTCAGTTAACTTTCTATTAATCAACAAATCTAGAAAAAATGTGTCACTGTTTCCAATATTTAGCATCAGCTTTGATAGTTGATAATCAACAATAACGATTATGAACAATTTAGCACCAATCTGAGCAGAAAATCAGAATATTAGAATGGATCATGCACTCTCAGAAATAAAAGTACAAAAGCTGTCACTGAGGCGGTACCTTTTCAAATGGTACACTTTTGTACCTAATTTAAGTACTAATATGTACCTTTAATGGACCCTTTAGGAACAAACACATACCTTTTGAAAAGGTTCCACAACAGTGACAGCTTGTGTACCTTTATTTCTGACATTGTGTAATAAATTACATTATAAAATGTAAAAATTAACTGTAATAATATTTCAAAATATTAGGCTACTACTGAATTTTAACGCATTCTTGATCAAATAAATGCAGCACAACAGAGAATGATTATTATCATTCACAATGTAACTTACTACAATGCATTTCTCAAGTCAACAAAAATAGCAAAAATGACCCTGTCTCCTTACAGCAGGTAACGTGCATAAAAGACAAGTACTGATATATTACCTTTATAGCCACGGGGTATATGGTTCCTCCGATTTCAAAACTTCCCTTTTTAAACATCATTACCGATGTGTTATTGATGCAAGTTCCTGCAGGGGCAACCAGGTGCAAGTATTAAACTTCAGCCGTTGAGCTCTAGAAACAATGCTGTAGAGCAGAACCTGAAATATGACTGAAACTGTATCTCAGTGTTTCTCATTGTTATTAGGCACTTACCCTCGGGAAAGATGAGTATTGGCAGTTTTGTTTTGTCATTTGCGTGATCCCTCAACCTGGGAAGGGAGACAAAACAAGAAAGATGACAAGACCAGCATGTAAGGCAGTATGAGGAAGAGATGAAAAAATGGATAAACTGCACGAATGACAACATGTATATATATATAACTTTAGATTTAATTTTCATTACATTTATAGGTAGAATAGCATGGAAAATAATAGAAAGTTAGGGATCAATTTATGATTTTTTTGGTGGAACATAATGAAGACTTCATTTAGGTATTGTAATAGAATTGAATTAATATTGTAATTCATTTTCTTTTTTTTATTCTAAATGGAAAACAGATTATATTCAGGCAAAACACAAAACTCTTGCATTATAAACTGAATCACATATTAATGTCTTGGTGTAATGACCATATCTTGCATCCCTTAGTCATACACCATACCTAAATTTAACTACTACTTTACCCACTAATAATAAACTGCATATTAGGAGTTTACTCAGGCAAAAATAGTAGTTATTGGTTAATTAATAGTGAGAACTGGTCCTCAAACTAAAATGTGACGGGTACGATCATAAAACACAGACTGACAGATCCAGTATTGCAGATATGGTATGTGCATGAAATAACACTAAACGGTGGCCTACATTGCAAATTGTAATGCATTAAATATGACTTATTTTATAGATGCACAAGTATTTGTGCCCGTGCAGTGTAATTTCCAATGCTTTTAAAGTCCTCCATGCATGTCAGAACAGTGTGTGTTGTTTTTAAATAAACGTGTTTCTGTTGTGCTGTGAGGCACATAGCAGCTGACTCAGACAGACATGACCCAGCATGCAACAGGGAGGTATGGTGTCTAAGAAAATTCGTACAGAAATATATGTATGCATACATGCAGATTCATACTGTAGAAAAATTTAATGAAACAGACATAAAAAATGTTTGAAAATCATGAAAATATATGTATTTGTGTACTCCTTTGCTTGATCCACAATACCAGAAGATCTTTATTGTTCTTCTACCTTTTTGTCACTAGGTGGCGGTCTCTCATCTCTGCTCTCTCAAACCAGATATGAGGGCAGGATCGCTCCATGGCACGCTGGAGGACTCCCATTAAACCACCATGAACCTGTCCTACCTGTTCACAGAAAAAAAGGGTTTGTTTAATTGTGAGTAGTTATGTTTAACTTTGGAACTAAGTGTTGATAAAGCAGAGAATCAATTCTTTTGTGACAAAACTAGCATTTGTCTAATGTTTTTGGTGTTACCAAAATTAATTAAATAAACCCACGTCATTGTATTAGCTATTATGTTGTCATTATTGGGGAAAAAATCTGAATTTTATATCTGAATAAATATATAAATAATTGTTATATTTTAATAATTAATTTTTAATAAACGCAACCTTGATGAACAGAAGAAACATCTTTAAAAACCATTAAATATCTTACTGTTCTAAAACTTTTGAACGGTAGTGTGTATATATACACAGATACATAAAATATCATTGTTCCTCACTAATATGTATATATATATATATATATATCTCAGTCAGTTTGAGATAAATCATTTTTGTTGAACCTTTTTTACGTGTTCAAATATGGCTCTATATATTTGTTTTATGTGATAAATAACAACCCAAAAACTTTATTTAAACATAGCTCTTAAAATAATCCCAAAATAAGTAACTTAAAAAAAAAAGAATAAAATAATGGTAAATTTTTTTTTGAATGTTCATTCATTCACTTATTTATTTATGAATAAACAAATAATGCAAAAATTATACTGGACAATTCTTTTAAGCTGCAGGAGCAATATGAAGTGCCCAAAATATGTCAAAATGTCTCTCCAAACGTCTTTGACATTTTCGTCCATTAAACAAAAGAACGAGAGGTTGGCAATTGTAAATGGAGACGGTAACATTAATTCCAAAAAGCACAAAAAGTATCTTCAAAGTAGTCTATGTGATTTACATACATCATTCCTAATCTTCTGAAATGATCTGATTGCTTAGTGTGAAAAACAGATTGCAATTTAAGTCACATTCCCCCAAAATGTAAAGATGCAGGTCTGAGTGCAATACGCAATCAAAAGAAAAGATGAAAGTGCATGCAAAGCTGTACAAAGGTTGTTCAGTGCAACCTTCGTATGAAAGTGCAAACATCAAGATCTGAAAAACGTTGCACTGAAGAGTTATTTCAGTCTCACTTACCATTGCATAACAGCCATCATTAGCCAGAATAACGACATCGATGGGGGAAGTGTGATTAGCTACACAGATGCCTCCTTTCTTAGGCCTGTTCTGTCTGAAAAAACAATTCGTTTTGCACAATTAGACATATTTAAGACACAACATACACACTTCAGACAGATGTTTGTTGGTAAGCCTCTGCTCGTAGAGAAGCTAACAGCCACAGGGTTTTGGCCACAGTGTCTGTACAAGTCTAAGCCATATTACTGTTACTTGATTGGATCGTTTGGTGTTTAATGGAGCCTTGAACTCACTTATTGTGATAGTGAATCGTAGCTGAAAGACCTCTTGCGCAGATCCTGTAGCACATTAAGTGGACCAGGTCACTCAACCAACCCTTCACTCTGAAACAACAGAGGATTGAAATAAACACTTTGTTAAACAACTATAAAAACAGATTGAATATTATTATGATATGTCCATTGTTAAAAAGGTTTTCAGCATTTTCAAAAAAATAAAACACTGAATTTTTACCAGGAATAAAACTGTGATAGCAAGCAAATTGTCAAAGCTGGGATCATGTTTGTAAAAAATAAGTTTTTGAACAACAAACCTATTTAAAAAAATAATGTATATCCCATGCATAATGAGTTAAAAAAGAATATGGTGATGAATAACAAGCACTACCTGAACTGCTGCATAGGATAGCAATGGTATTTAAGCTTATTACCAACAGAGACCAACTGGAATTGCTGTGCAATTATGAATTATTCTTGCATTTGTAAAACTGATAACAGTACTAAAGCATTACCTGGAATTGGGGAAGAAACCAACCATTGTTGTGCCAATCACCAGCCAGCTCAGCCCTATAGCTGTGAGTGTAATCCTACAGACAGTGACAATAACAGAGGGACAGGTGCACGGTTTTCAGTGAAAAACACTACCACACTTTTTTTCAGACAGCAATTAATGGCTTAAAACATTCTGCCAAGAAGAGAACAAAGAAATAAGTCTCTTCTGCTCACCAAGATTTGATCAAAAATACAGTAATTTTGCTAAATATTATCAGAATTTAAAATAACTGTACTCTATTAGAATATAAAGTAAAATCTAATTTATTCCTGTGATGCAAAGTTGAATTTTCATCATTTTTACTCCACTCTTCAGTGTCACATGATCCTTCAGAAATTACGATTTGCTGCTCAAGCAACATTTATTATGACTATCAGTGTTGAAAACAGTTGTGCCATTTAATATTTCTGCAGAAAACGTGATACAAGATTCTCTGATGAATAAAAGGCTCAAAAGAACAGCATTTATTTAAAACAGAAATAATATAACAAAATGTCAATTTTGATCATTTTAATGCATTCTTGCTGGAAAAAAGTATTCATTCCACAAAAAAAAAAAACAATTACTGACCCCAAACTTTTAAACAGTAGTTTATCGGCTATGAAGTATGCATGGTACTCTACCGTAGAGGAAGCAGTATGCAGTATCTCACAACCACGCCGACTCCCCACAGTACAGTGAGCCTGAGAGAGATGTACTGGAAGTTGTTGTTGGTTCGGGTGAGGAGGTTCCAGGACACCAGCTCCTCTGAGGTGAATCTCTGCGTGACATCGTCTTCCACAATGCTCTCGATGCCTTTCCTGGTGAAGTACAGGACATCGCTCAGAGTGAAGTCCCCACGCTCGGCCGACTTCGGCCTGTTCCGACGCAACTCCTCGATCTCCTGCTCCAAAGATGAATTATCCCGCTGAATTAAACCTGAGTCACACAGACCAAATTATTAGTTATAATGAAAGTCTCGGTACCACTTTATTAGTTGTAATTGCTTATCAGCATGCATATTACTAGAATGTTAGCCATTTATTAGTAGGCACATATTGATGGCTTATTCAACATGACATTATTCTACATCCCTAACCAATACCCAAACTTAACTTACTATATCTTACTAACTACAAATAAGCAGCGAATTAGGAATTTATTGAGGAAAAAGTTGTAGTTAATAGTGAATAAGTATTCCCTATTTGAAAATGTTACCAAGGTCTCTTATGCTCACCAAAGCTGCATTTATTTGCTTTTAAAAATACAATAAATTATACAATATTGTGAAATATTATTACAATTTGAAATAACTGTTTTCTATTTGAATATATTTTCAAATGTGTTCTATTCCTGTGATGCCAAGCTGAATTTTCAGCATCATTACTTCGGGTCACATGATCCTTCAGAAATCACTCACGTTTATGCTATTCCTGGATGTATAGAAAGTTCAAAAGAACAACATTTATTCAAAACAGTAATTTGTTTGCAACTATATCTTCATTGTCACTTTTGAGCAATTTAATGCGTCCCTGCTCAGTTAAAGTATCAGTAATGTAGTTTATTTCAAGCTTAAAAGTCTCTACGCCCAGTCACTTTCATTTCTATATAAGGGAAAAAAATAATAATAATGTAAAAATGAGTAAATGATGACAGACTTTTAAATTTTGGGTGAGCTGTTGCTTTAATATGATGCAAGCTCAGCGATTACTGTGCCATCTTAAGAAACAAATTTAAACCAGACACACTTTATAACTGGGAATAATCAGTAAGGCTTTCATCAACTGGGATGATGATTAATCAGTGAAGATCAGTGAGGTATTGATAAAGAGCATTTATAAATCTAATGCCAGGTGTAACTGATAAAGACGGCTAAAGTCCACTATGAGTGTGTGAGAGAGCGAGGGAAACTGTAGTCATTGTGTAACGTGTGATTACTTGAGTAGACAGATAAGCTGAGAGATCTCAGAGTCTCTTGTCAGATCACAGGCCACTGTACAGCAAAACTAAAAGAGCTGTTTACTTTTACAAGAACCTGAGGAACAAAACAGAAAAGACAGCGAATCTTTTTTTAATTCTGAGTAATCCTTATAAAGTGAAGGACAGACTAAGGTTTAAGCCATTATTCACTTATAATCGTCCTCTTCTTCTAAGCTCTCATTTGCATTCATCTTAAAAAATGATCCTTTGACCTGTCGCTCAATGTTTGACATTGCCAATAATGATTGAAAATTCAGTTCCTCACACAAAGTTATGACTTCAAATGAGTTAATATTAAGTGAGCAAGGAATATGTACCACTTTGATGAAGATTTACAGTGATTTTTGTTCTTTTCAGGAGACTGACAGAGCCGCATAAAAACATAAATGGTATATCCTACCATTTAAAAAAAATTGAGTATACTTTTATTCAGCAAGGGTGAACAGTAACGGCAAGATATTTAAAGTAATTTCTTTCGTTCCATTCATAAATAATCCTGAAAAAAATGCATTATGGTTTAAACAAAAATATAAAGCTAAACTGTTTTCAAAATGGACTGAGCATGTTTCTTGAGCAGCATAATAGAGATTTTCAAATATATTATAACAGAAACCTTTTTTATCTTACAATAATATTTCACAATTATATGGTTTTTACTGTATTTTTAATCAAATCAATGCAGCCTTGCTGAGCATAAGTGACTTGTTTGGGATATGTGGATGAAAAAAGTGACACAATTTACTCTCATTTGGGGAGGGGATATAAATCCTGTTTTATTTTATTTGGTTATAAAGCACCTGGATCCAGATGTGCTTGTGACTGTAGCTGAATAAACTCACCATTCGATGCAGAATGTTTCAGTATCTCCTCTGCTCTGCTTGCCCTCTGGATTCTGTGTGTTGCCCACTGCAAAAACACCAGGGAAAGCTTATCACATTTAAGACCAAAGGACACTTAACAATGTGATGACGAGCACATTTCAGTTTGGGAAATATATACCATCTGATTATGCCACAGTGTTCATTGGCCAACAAAACTGTTTCATTTCCCCTTGGGGACAGTGTGCAACAGCCTAGTGTCCTGGGAGACTCGGCAGCTCAAGTAGTGTTCTGGAGTGTCATGTCATTCCATTTTAAAACATAATGTCTAAATCATGTGTATTTGACACATATGAAGTTTTTATGATCTCGTATCAACTGAGAGACTACATGAAGTATTTATGCTTCGACAGATGTTTTACAACAGGTATTTGGAGCTACAGTGTGATGCTGGGAAGATAAGTCAAAGTGAGTTGAATGGCTTTGTAACCCATTTTACTTCTGTAATGAAAAACATGTAGGGCATGACTTGATTTGATCTTTTAGGAGTTGATCATAAGTCAACTGGAAAATGGAGCCAGACAAATGTGAAACAGCTATGTGACTATTGATTAATATTACTCTATAGCACATTCGCACAGCTTAAGTGACATCAGTGACAAAAAGGACAGTTGTCTCATTTGTGGAGGAAGTTACAGCATTTTGATAAAACTAAAACAGTCATGGTGCTTATATATCCTTTATTTGTATACCGATAAAAATGTAAACATTATTATTTATATACTTCATATTTTGAATATTTTTTATTTTAAATTTTATATTTGTTTAACTTTTTTTGTTTCATAAAAATACTTCTAAAAACGTAGTCTCTCAAAGAATTCATTGTGATTATTGCACCCAAAACAAAAGTTTTTGCTAATATAATATATGTGTGTGTACATTTAAATAAGTAGGCTATATAACAAATTAAGTATATATAAATACAAACACATACAGCATATTTTTTTAAAAATATTCACATGTGTATATTTATATTATATACAAATACATTTAAAATATAAAAATAACTTATTTTTAAAAAATATATAAATGCATGTTTGTGCATTTATGTATACATAATAAATATGCACAGTACACTCACATAATATGCATTAACAAAGCAATTAATTACGATTATCTGTTTGACAACACTAATAAAAGTTACATTTTTTCAGTTTTAGTTACTTGTATTTTATTGTCAACATACGTATTTCAGTTAGTTGCTGTTTTTGTTGATTTTTTTTCTTTTTAAAGATTTTCTTATAAAATTATTAGTCTTTGTTTTTAGCTTTACTTCAATAAACAGTTTTTTAACCGTCTCACCTACCTCTAAGGATTTGATAAGGATCTTCATGTAGGTCTCAGTGATGCCAAGCGAGATCCCAAACATAGCAGGCAGCATGATCAGGACCACCAAACAGGTAAACCAGACCCTCAGCACAGGGAAAAACACAGCCCAAAACCCCTCCATAACCACACGGACCAGACCTCTTCCACTAAATACACTACACGACTGGGGGGAAATTAAATGCATATAATAACCTTTAAAGAGCAATAGTTACTCATTATAAGGCACTTACAATAATAATACAACTTTTGATGATGTGATGCACGCTATGAGACTACAACACAGAGTTCAAGCCATGAAGCAATATATGACACAAACAAATCAGTCCAATAAAAGCTAACTTTTGTTTTCTCAGTGAAGCAAGCAGGAACTCACCTGGTTTCATGAAACGCCAGCAGCTCTAGAGGACAGAAAGCAGAGAGTGCTCCTCGCTGTCATACTCCTCTGACCCTTAACATGATAGAGACTGCCACTTAAGGTGTTTAAAACTCCGTTTAAGGAACTTCTACAGCCTTTACGCAGAGCGATTGTGAAATAGCAATGCTGGAAGACATCCTAGACCTGTAAAATGTAGAACAAAGTTCAGTAACAATATAAAACTGCGCCACCGTGAGGAGAAGTTGTGCACTGCGCTAATGCACAGACATTTGATCTGTCTCAAGCAGGGGCGTTGCGAGGGGGGGCTTTGGGGGCTTAAGCCCCTGATGTACTGTCAAAAGCCCCTGATCTTTTGGAATATGTTGCACTTAATATGTGTGTGGAGGGGTACTTCTTAGGGGCTAAGCCCCTTATCTCTTCTGACCCTAGAAATGCCCCTGGTCTCAAGTATAACCAAACTTTAGGTTTTAGAACGGCAGAAATTACATTTCTGCTTAAATAATGTTTTCAATCATACGCTTACAAAGCCTACAAAATAAAATAAATCTGCATGTGTATTAATTAACCAAGAATTAGACTTGGTTAAACCAGCTTGGCTTGAAGCTTAGCATGACACACTTCTGTCTACTTGATTGGCTA
>JAUMHR010000049.1:24116152-24134883 GCA_032361145.1 Enteromius fasciolatus
GATATTTTCATCTGAGACAGCTCAAAGATGCAATTTAGTCTGGGACTAGCTTAAGCCTTGTCTGTGAAACTGGGGGTTAATGTTCTATTGTAAGTGTTTTTTGTTTGGTTGTTTCAGGGTCAGGCATGTCTCATGGTGCTCAGGGCCCTGCAGTCTAAAGACGTGAAGAGCCTGATGTCTGATTCTCCGGGAACTGAGATGTATCAGAAAGCTGTGGACCAACTCGCCAAGGTAGACTTTACACCAATTATTTGAAATATTAGTAATATTAATACAAATATATAGCTATGTTTAAATATTAGTGTTTTCTTTTTTTGTTTTTTAAAAAAAAAATATATATATATATATATATATATATATAGTATTTATTTTTTATGTATTTAGTAAAGTTATTTATGCACTGATAAAATCATTTTTAAATAATTACATTGCAATAATGATTTTCAGTCTTCAAATATTTTTCAGTATTATGTTACATTTACTTAACATTAATATGTAAACATGTATAATTTAGTATTTTTAACTGTGTGTAATTTATGATATTTATACCAAAATATACCCCTTTCTTCCAGAGTTTTAAAGATGTAGAGTGTAAGAATAAAATGGTTCGTGAGAAGATAGTCAAGGCGCTAGAGCTCTGTCAGCATCTTGTCAAATCCGTTCAAATTCAGGTAATGAATCAATGTTTAAACCTTCTGCTCTTACAAGGTTTTTTCAAGTGTGAGTGTTAAAACATTGGGTTTTTTTCTGAGCAGCAGATGCCTGTTAATCTTGAGCTCCTTCAGAAAGTTCTCAAGTCAATGAACAGTGATGGAAGCCTGCAGAAACCAGGACAGCTGGAGGACATGTACTGGGGCGTGATGAAGTTATTTGGCATACTGTGAGTCATGTTATTCAAATCTGTTTGGATAATAATTTTAAATATATATGTGTATGCATGCACCAAAGCATAGGTTGAGTTCAGGACTGCGGGATCCAGTGAGAGATGTTTGAATTCACTGCAGAATTACTAAAAGATTGCTGCAAGATCTAATGAAAGGCATTCAGATTCTGCAGTGACATCTTTGGTAAAAACGGATCAAACAGCACTGATGTAGAAAGCCAGAAGCAGTACATAGTAGCATAACTGTAACCATGGTCTTGTGGCAGAAATAGTTGAATGTTATTACATTAATTTAATGCATCATAAATTTAAGGGTTTGTATAATGTTTTCAGTTACTTTCAAGCATTTGACACAAATCTTTCCAGTACTTTAAAGTTCAAAATGATTTTTGAATGTTATTTTTAATGGGATGAGCAAAATACACTGTGGTGAACAAACACAATTATAACCTGTAGATGGCAGCAGAGGAACACTTACAAGTCATTCATTTATACCATTTCCTGCCTGCCTCCCTCCCTCTCTCCAGATTAGTGCTTTACTCTTAAATGTGTATAAACATTCAGATCTATTGTGCTCACCAAGGCTGATATAAAATACAGTAATACTGTGAAATATTGTGGCAATTTTATAAAACTGTTTTTGTGTGGTTTATTCCTGATATAGAGCTGAATTGTCAGCATCATTACTCTAGTATTCGGTGTCACATGATCCTTTAGAAATCTGTTGTAATATTAAACATAATGTGTTATATTTTAAACAATTTCCAGCAAATGTAACTGATAACGAACTTGCATTTAATTTTGTTCAATTGCTTAATTTTAGAAAGCCAAAGGTGGAAAAGGTGAAGAAAGCTGTAGAGGCAGAGCAGACAGAAGAGACCACGAAGAAGAAAAAGGGGAACCTTCCTGAGACAAAGAAACGCAAGAACCGTAAGAAGCCCACTGTCCTGGAGGGAAAAGAGACGCCAGCCCCCACAAAAACCCCCGAGGGAGCACCAGGAGAGGAGGGAAAGAAGAACAAGAAGAAAAACAAGAAGAGGAAACAACAAGGAGAAGAGACACAAAATCAGCCGTCCACAAAGAAAGCCAAAACACAGCAGCAACAAAACAAGAAGAAAAAGAAAGGAGGACAGCAGGAAGCTGATGGGAAATAATCGGACTATATGATGTAACTGAATACAGGACTGATTACAGAAGTTATTCTGGGCCTAGCCTTCAGAAATCTGCTGATTTCAAGAGCGATTCTTTTCAGAGAAATCGGCCTCAATGTGAAGATGAGAAATTCCCGAGATCTGTATTATTTGCCTGTTTGTCATTATTTGCATGATACAATTTTTGTAAAAGCAATAGATACTAAAAGGTGTTTTACTGATGTGTGTTTTGAGTGTTTTTACTGTGCCAAGTACAATGTGTGCAGCAGTCGTGACAACTATTGAAGAGGTGTGTTCTGGTTACAACTTGCATGACACAAGTGGGAATTAACAACCAGTGTTACTTTTCATTATCCAACATTTTGTGTGCTCTCCTCATAGCACATGATTTTTGAATAAAAAAAAACAATCATTAAAATGGAGATCACACACGAGATCACATTGTTCGGACGCTTTCTACAGCATGATGGGAATAATTTTGTTGCATTTGTATTATTTCTTAGCATGCATTATAGTGTTAAATCAATTTGCCAGGTTTGCTCAATTTTTTATTTATGGGAAATACATATTGATCAGTAAATAATCTTTTGTTCGATTAAAAAATATCTAACATGGTTTTAAATATTTGTTAATTGTAATTGTAGTTGGAATTGTATAAAAAAAAAAGTGCAACACTCATTTTAAAATAGTTAAAAATATGGTTAAAGAAATTGAATAATACATTTAATTAATAATAAGAAATACAACAATATTATATGATGTTACAAAGTAACATTTAGTGCCAAACTAAGATGATGATGTCTGGGCTTCTCAACTCTGGCCTTCAGCCCTAATCAAACACCGCTGAGCAAGCTAATCAAGCTCTTCAGGATCACTAGAAAGTTACAGGCAGGTGAGTTGGATCAAGGTTGGAGTTAAAACCAGGAAAGTGGATCTTGAGCTCGAGACCTAGGTTAACCTTTTTGTCCTGTAGTTGTATGCGGTTTTTTTTTATAAACAAATTTATTTATTAAAAAAATATTTTTGCGTTTTTAAGCAAGTTCCTAACATGCTGTAATAATTTTTTTTATTAAACATTAGATTTTATGATGTTATTTGTTGTACTATATTTATGTAAAATAAATAATTGTATAATCTGTCGTATTTATGTTTACAAACCAGCTTTAATGCCAAATTCCTGTCAAAGTAAAGCTTAAAACATCTGTTTGGGAAGTCATGATTTACCGCAGCGTTTCTCCAATGATATCATGACAATTATTTCCAATAGATGGCAGTGCTCCACTGATCGGCTGGTGTTTCTGGAGAACGACGGAGGAAGTGATTAGTGCTTTAACAGAGGGACAGATGCCAGAAACAGAAATAGTAAACATGAAAGTGAGAAGCAGACTGTAGAGCGAAGCTGTCTGTGTAGTGTACAGCGGCCTACTGAGATCTGATCCGTGTGTTTATTCGCGTCTGACGACAGACAGCTGTGATCGGACGGGGGAGACCAGCGAGACGAAGATCATGTACAACAACAGCAGCAGCGCACCATCCTCCTCCTCTTCATCCGAGGCTGGAGACATCAGAAGTTCAGTGTTTAGCCCGGGCGAGCCGCTCAGAAAGCCGCGCACGTCTCCTCCGGTGTCTGACAGCAGCGCAGGTGAAGTAAAGTTCACTGCTAGCTCACATGCTAGTCCGCTAATAACTGTCTCTGCGAAGTAGCTAACGGTGCCAGGGGCTTTTGAGGGGGATACACACACACAATTCCTAGTCCTTTTTCGCCTAGTCCTCCATTTGTGACTCCCTCGGTTAAAATAAGCAGAACATACGGGTTAATTAGCTTATGGAGGAGTGACAGGCGATGACAGTTAATGCTAACGTTAGTCATTGTTTAGATGCAAGTTATCTCGATATAACGTTACATACACGCAGTTATGTGTATGTGAGAGTAAATACGGTTCTATAAATGCATGAAATATAGAGAAGGATAAGGTAAAAAGATGCTTTTAATCAATGGCAGTAGAAATACATAAACATGCATCCCATATATGTGTTCATGTGCAAATATGATGTGTTGACAATGCGAAGCTTATTTTTTAACATTTCAGGAGATTTGATTATAAATATAAAGGCAACTGTAGATGAATAGATAGAAAGTTAGATGAATAGATAGAAAGTTAGATAAATAGATGCAAGGATGTATTGATTAATGCAAGGGTGGAGAGATGGATAATCAATGGATGGATAGATTACAAAGCACATCAACCTTTTGACCATAGTCTCCACCTTATCTTGCTATTTTATATGTTGATAGATAGATTGATATATTGATAGATAGATAGATGGATGGATAGATACAGTACATGGATGGATGGGTAGATGCAGAGAAGATTGAATAGGTGGGTAGACAGATAAAATGATGGATGGATAGAGTTCAAAGTACATTAATAATTTTAAGCATTTTCTACCACATCTTGGTATTTTGCATTTTGTTATTAGATTGATGGATAGATATATGGATAAAAGATGGATGGGATGGGTGGATAGATGATTGGTGCATGAATAGATAAGTGGTTTAGTGGTCACCAGCAGTTAGTTGGTTAAGACATCTGGCCAAATTTGTTTGAACTCAAGTTGTCTTGATGACTAATGTGTGGACAAGCCTGCTTTTTCTTTATTATTACACTTTCTCACATTTATGCATTACTAGTAAAGTCATCAAAGCTTTGAAAAAAACACAAAACAGGAATTTGTGTGTATAGTGACTATAGATGTTCAACATTAATGCCAATCTTCATCTTTTCATCTTCCAGAGAGCAGATCCCCAGTCCCTTCAGGGCACAATAGCAGCAGTGGCACAGATGCACTTGTGAAAAACTCTAAACTGTCTGTGGCTGCACCTGAGTTTGTCCCGAGCTTTTATACATCATTCCAGGTGAGTCCATGTGGCTCTTTTTTGACACTTCTTTTGTGAATTTTCTGTGGTATTGGTGTCTAATGTTCTCTCTCTCTCTCTCTCTCTCTTTTTTTTTTTGTAGGATGATACCTATTCCGATGAGTCTGAAGGATACTATGCCGAGCCCTCATTGGCTGATTTTGTTCAGGATTTCGTAAGCCATCTGAACTCATCTCCGGGGTCCTTTGAGTCAGAAATCGATTACATCACAGACATGCTGAACAGCTACGTCACTAAGGAGGATATTCTGCAGGAGCTGGTAGAGCTCATCTATGTACAGGTGCACTTCTGATAGTAGTCAATCTGTGTGGGAACCTGTCAAAACACAGTGAGAATGTCCTCTTTAAGGGAATGGTTCACCTGTCTTTATTTATTCACTCTCATGTTGTTCCAAAACCCTTTTTTAACATGAAAAGCAGCAGAACTTTAAACTGACATGAGAGTGAGTTAATGATGACTCAATTTTGGCTTCTGAATGAACTTAAAATACTGAATGAACTTTAAAATAAAATATTGAAATGAATGCAGAACATAAATATTATATTATAATGTTAATATATATATAATATATTATTTATAATTATTGATTCCTTTTTTTTCCCCCTCCACAACTGATTTTCATTTGATTGTTATTACTACAATTATGATTATTATTACACAGCTATCTAGAATAATAATAGTCATTATTTTATATACATCTGATCCTGTATTTATGTATAGCTGTCTAATAAACCATACAATGTACTTTCCATATTATATATTCATATTTTTTATTTTTAACAATATTATCTATTCATATTATTGTATCTATTAGGTAGACACACACAAATGTGAATAATCTGAAATATAAATATCTCAAAAACTTAAATTCTTCTTATAAATTTTCTGTTGTAAAAGCATGCATGCAACCTGAGATGGTCTTTGTAACACCTTGGGTATTAATATATTTCAAACAAATTGTAATCGGTAATTAATTTTTAATTTTTTTAAATCCTGTGTCCATGCTGTATTCATTTTTGAACCAAATAGTAGAACTGAAATGTATGAAATATTACTGTGGTACCATTTTTAACCTGTACTGTACAACCCCACAAATTAATTTAGCAGTTATTATTAAGATTAATGTAATGAAAGCCATCCCACATTTGTTTTCCACAGTCCACGTCTATCCCTAACTTCGCCTACACGGGAGCGCGGCTCTGTAACCATCTGTCTCATCACATCCATCTCAGTCCAGCTAGCGGTAAATTCAGACAGCTGCTGCTGAAGAGGTACAGTTTAAGTTTAGCAATGTGAAGCTTATATACACATTTCTGGGTTTTATAAAAGTGGCTTGACATAAAGTCAAGAGTTTCTTCTCTTTTCCATCTTAGTTTCAGTTTCATTTAGTCTCGTTTTTGTTAGTTTCATTTATCCTTTAACTCCTATTCTGTGTGTTTGTGTAGGTGTCAAACTGAGTATGAGCAGAGGGAGCAGGCCGTGAGAGGAGATCCAGACACCCAGAAAAAGTTTCACTCTTATATTCTGTTTCTGGGGGAGCTTTACCTTAACCTGGAGGTCAGAACCACTTCCAGGGCTTTTCACTTATTTCCACAAAATATATCAGATGCTTACACAGCTCTCAGGAATACGGTCTTTTAACCAATATGAATCAATATTTATATCCATCTAATGTTGTATTTATTTTTTTATTTACAGCTTTCTAATAAACCAAGTAATGTACAGTGTATTTAAGTGTTATATATTATGGTTTTGATACTTTCATTTTTTTGTTTTAAATTTAGTAATTTTATTTAGTTTGTGGTTTAGTTGCTTTTTTTGTTTATTATAATTATTACTTTATAGGTTTAATTTATTTATTTTAATTGATTATACGTTTATAGTTTATTATACGTTTATTTATTTCCAAATAAATGTTTTAGTACTTCAACTTCAACTTGCCAGTTAGTTTAGTTTGTTTTATTTCATATTTAAAAAAAAAATAATTGTACATTTGTAATAGCATATATTGTCATGCCAGACAAAATAAACCCAACAGCAGAGCTTGACAATTTATATTATTTATTTAATGCTGAAGTCTAAACCAATTACAACCCTTTATATCTATTCCTTTCTATAATCTAGTGTATAAATCCTAACAAATGTATCTGCTTGAATTCAAATTTGATTAAATCTCCATCACCTGTTTTCAAATGGAGCGGCAATTAATACACAGAGCCGTAGATCACTGACAAGCTACACAATATCACGTTGAGTATCACAAATGTGAAACTGAACCCGATATTGCATAGCTTGTCAGTGATCTACGGCTATATTGCCCAGCCCTACTGTATTTTTATTATTTCCAAAAATATGAACTACTTCATTCTTTCAATTATCTTTCAGATAAAAAGTGGAAAGGACACACCAGGGCGAGCTGATGTCTTACTGGCAGCACTGAGGAATCTTTTGAATGCATTATTCTCTCACCCAGATGACCCCAACCTGATGTGTGCTGTCAAATTACTTAAGGTTTGATGTGTTTCTCTTCTTACAAACTACAAATACACTAAATAGTGCTGTTTCAGGGCGAATGTCAGAGCAAGCCTGTAGGAGTTACCGAGTGAGCTCAGGACTGAACATAAGATCATTAGTGAAAGTTAAACCTGACGTAAACAAAGACCTTGATATCGCCAGGCAACTCGAAGCATTGAAATGGAATGAGTAATTAATCAGCAGATAATAATGTAGTCCTACACTGTTGGTGTTGACTGGCGTTGTTTTACTGTACTGATTTAACAAGCTGAGTGGCTCCATTCTGGAAGACACATGGAAGGAGAAAGGCCAGTCAGACATGGATGAGGTAATCAAGAAGATTGAAGACGTTGTGCTGGATGCCAAATGCAGCCGGTGAGTGAGTCGGTTCAATAACAGTTCATTGTTTTCGGATGCAGTATATCAAGGTAATTTATAATAGATAACTAAAATTATATCTAAAATGGCCAAACACAATAATTTGTTGCAAAGCACAATGAGAAGAAAATGGCTAAAATGTTAAATTTAATAATAAAGCGAAATATTTAAAAAAACAAAAATATGAGTAAAATTCTAACAGTGATACTGAAATATACTGGTATATACGTAGTATTGAGCACTGTTTGCACTCCTGCTGTTTATTATTGTACTTTTACATAAAGCTGAGTTGCATTGCATTTGTTTTTCTCACGACACTGGAAATGGTTGCTTTGTTGCTGAATGTCACTGTCAGTGTGAACAGCTCTCAGATTGTTGAGCTGTACGGTTGCATTATTGATATGTACTGTATCTGTTAATTTATGTTTACTGTATGTGTGTGTTTGTAGAGATGTCAAGCAGATGCTGTTGAAGCTGGTGGAGCTGCGTTCCAGTAACTGGGGTCGAGTTCACACAGCCGCTGTGTCCAGTGACGCTACGCCTGACAACGACCCCAACTACTTTATGGTGCGCAATGCCAAAGAAATGAAATTCAGTAAAGGTTTAGGAGAGAAATATGTAATCTGTGACCATTATAATTGTTTTGTAGCCTATTTTAATGTGTGTCTGTCATGGTGTTGCTCCTCAGAATGAACCAACCTTCTACACAGCAGATGGGACGCCTTTCACAGCAGCGGATCCTGGTGAGCCTGCTGCGACTCACTCACTTGTGTTTTATTAAGCAGGCAAATGTCGCAAAACCATAATTGAGTTCAAAATCAAATGAAAATGAGAGCTACTTTTTAAGGGAAAGAAAAGAAAGACTTGCTTTTAGTTAAGACTTGCATTATTTATGTACTTATTTGTAACATTTATTTATTCTCATTACCATAACATGACTTTATTTATTTGTTTATTTCTATGTCCATATGAAATATGAATAATTACTGTATTTATTACTAATCTTCTTATCGGTTCTGGGGTTGTTGTTTTTTCCCACCACAGAATACTCCGAAAAATACCAGGAGATTCTAGATAGAGAAGACTACTTCCCTGATGCATATGAAGAGAATGGAAATGATTCGTAAGTATTAGTGAGAATAAGTTTTGTTTGCTTGCTGTACAGCTGAGATACTATAGTTTATTTTATATAATGAATATTTTAAATGAATTGTATTATTATTATATTTTATTTTATTTTGAGGCAGTTCAAGTTTATTTTATTTCAGGTAACAATGTTACTTTTGGTTTTAGTTAGCTCTCATAACCCTGGTGTGATCGTTCCCTCTGCTCAAACTCCAGTAATTGTCCTCCTCACAATAATGCTGGGGGGAGTCAAAGAGCACATTTTAGTGAAGTCAGCAGTCCAGGGAGAGAGGGGGGCTTAGCAAGACCTGCCAGTCTTATTCAGCATAGTCTTCAGCCCATTGGATGGGCCAGGAGCAGTTAACAAAGACCAGCCAACAGAGGGAGACTGTTATTCATGAGATGAAGAACTTTCTGTATTAGATACAGTATGAGAAACACAGCTGAAATAAGCCTTATAATAAAGGAATGCATGAATAATCAGAAATTACGTTTGTTTATAATTTCATAAAGTTGATTATTTAGACTAATGCACAGATTGATGGAAAAGTCCATGTAAATATGTTTTGTTGTATACTTTTTATGTTTAAAAGGACTCTCTTATGCTCACCACGGCTGCATTTGATTAAAAATACAGGAAGATCTGTTTTGGGAATTGTCATTTTTAATTTAAGAAAAGCAAAATTTTCAGGAGATGTAATTATTATAATGCATAATGTCTGTATTTAATATAAGATGACAGAAAAAAAGTCTGAGTTGTAAGATTTACCTTTTTTAATTTGCATTTTTTTATTTATTTTGTACAGATGCAAATTTAAAGAAGGTAAATGTGACATTGAAAATCTCACAATTACTGCCACAGAGTAAACGCAGTTGTTACTTTTTATATCACTGTGCTGACTTTTTTCTTCTTCTTGCAGCCACGAGTTTATATTTATACTGTTTGACTTTAAATTGTAAATTGTGATCGATCTACTCAAAATTGCAAGGGGAAATTGTGAGATACAAAGTCGCAATTTTTTTTTTTTCATCCTGTTGTGGAAGACAAGCTCCCATACACTTGTAATAAAGGAATGCTTCTGTGTTTCAGCTTCTGTGAAGACGAAGATGAAATGGATCCAGAGATCGAGGAGGCATTTGAGAGGTTTTGCATGGAGTCGGACGCTAGAAGAAAGAAATGAGAGACTGTGAGATGGTCATGTTGACGCCACACCTGACCAGCTGGAATGTTTTAGAGCGGCAAAACCAAGAACGTTTCGGTTGATTTTCATTTGATTTCTCAACAAGCACTTCTTGGCTACGATGTCACTGGATTTAATGGCTGGGATTACTGTTTAGTTGTAATGACAAGTCCGTCAGGCCATCGAGTTGCCATTTGGGTTGTGAGGTTTATTTTATGCGTGTTCTGATTTGTCAAAAATCCCCCAAAAAGTTTGCTGTGAGATTTTTAATATGAATCCGAAGAGTAGCATCATCAAGTTTAAGTGTGGTTTATTTGCAAACTAACTGCTCAATATCCAACTAAATGTAGGAGAAACTGATTTTTGCATTTTACTCCTCGAGGCTTTGCCATGTAGAGTTGAAGAGCAAAGGAGAAAGACGAAAATGTTTTAAGTAAATACAATTTTTTTTCTGTTTTTTCTTTATCAGATTCTCCTCGAACCTTTTTAGATTTTATGCACATGTTTGAAGAAGGAACCCTGACTTTATAGTCCGTTTGGAAAGTTTCCACGTGTTAAGTGTATCAATTTGGAGGAAAAGCTCAGAACAGGTTTATACAGATTCATCCGCCACTGTGATTTACAGAACCTTTCTCATCACCAACATCTCATGGATCCATTATAAAGGAATGTTTATTTTACTATAGTTGTAAATATTATTTACTGCATTGTTTGCCTGCAATAAATCTTTATAAAAACACTGTCTCTTTGCATTTCAACGGATCCCAAGTGACCTGAGCTGTTGGTCTTTTTTTTTTTTTTTTTTTTTTGATTCAATTAATGAATTAAGTGAGATGCAGTCCAACTTGTTCTGCAGTCTGTTAACCTTTCAAGCACAGAGTCGCATGTTTATCTGTGAACTAAAGCTTGTTTTAGGTCAGCGCAGTGTAATATAAAATTAACTATGACCTTAATTCTTTGACTTTTGTAAAACTGACTAAAATAGACAAAACTAAATTGAAATTTAAGAAAAAAAATTGATCAGTGATATTATATAGACTGTTTAATACCTAAAACTGATATTCAACAAATTTGATATTTGGTTAAAAAAGGATTGAACATCCCAGTAATTTACTCCGTAATAATAATAATGAAAACAAAGCAAGTCATATTTAGTATAAAGTAAAAGAAACATGCTAGTGATAATATCGGCGTCATGTTATTCATACTTGCGTAACGTTATATTTGTGGGTTTTAATACCGTCGTCAATTTAATTAATTATTTGTGAAAAAAAGGAAGGTGTTAATTATATTTCATCGTGAGATTAACTCAAAAAACATCTGAATCAAATGTTGATCGTCATATTACCTCGCCTTTTGCCAAAATTGTATCTTTTGCATCAAGGGGGCGATAAGAGAGCGCACAGATTCAAGAGTACTGCAGAAGAAGTGATTCATCCAATCACCGTCATTCTCTTCATCGACCGCGAAAATTTGCACCATGGCAACTAGAGACAGGAAGTGTCATTTCTGCAAATCGATTCTTTTGAACAGCCCTTTCGTAGAAACGGATCACCTGGTGACGTTTTATCTACTCACACGTATTGTTTATTATGTGTTATTTTCTCGAGTAACGTTAAGTTTAATTAACACAGAAATCAAACATTTTTCTGCTGAAAATTATTTATTATGTCCTCTTATAAAATCATTAAAATCTACGTAAAATTCAGTTTCCGAGATGTTTTTTCTCTTTATGATGTAATGCTTTTCACTAAATATTGTACATTTTTTACAACATTTTATTTTTGCTAATTTGTCCCTCCCGTTTTGGTCAACAAAGCTCAATCGATTCATTCAAAAGATCCGACTCGAAGTGACGATCCAGTCAAAAGATCCGACTCTAAGCGATTATCCATTCAAGAGATCCGATTCGCAAGAACGACCAACTACGGTCGACTCTATCAATAACAACAACAAAAACTCTGGATTTTACTTAGTTTGTGTTGTTTGAGTAATTTTAGTTTAGAGAGTCGCAGTCAACCGACTATGTATTTGTTTTGAGGTGTCTGCCTCGTGTGAAGTGAGTCATGTGTTCGCTCAGGTTTATGGTCATGTATGTGGATGAGTCTGTGGATGTGTTTTACTCAGACGGGCGCAGACTGCAGCTCTCGCCCTGCGGATCTGAGTTCATGATAGAGAAACACGTGTCACCCTCAGCACACCCGCTACAGCCCAGAGAGACAGTCAGACAGAGAACAAGATTCGCCATCAGCGAGTATAAGGTAACGTTACATATCACCTTTCATCCCCATAAATGTATTCAAATATAACAATACTGTATCTGCATTGCAATTTTATTGAACATGTATTACATCTATCTATCTACTACTCCAACATCTGTCTGTTGTCTAAAGTACTGTACTACAGTAAATATGGATGCACAGAATGATATTTGTTTTCTCTCTTGTTTAGACACTGGTACTGAATGCTTTGGCCTTCAGAAACAAGTATGCAACTCATCCATATTTGCCTGAGGAGCTCATAACTGTGGAATTCAACAAGGTTCGACTGTCTTAAAGCTTTAGAAAGGTTTGCTTTTATTACTGAAGTCATGTCAGTCCGGCTCATTTATGCTTATTTGCTGATTTGCAGCCATTCACCAGTGCCATAACTGAGGTGGAGTGGCCCGTGTCTGACTCCTGCACCGCTGGGCCGCATGGAGAGATCACAGTCTGCTCTATAGATGGACATGCAAAACTTGTCCTTTCCTCTTCTGGAGAAGAGTTCACAGTGGACTTTATCTGTCGGTCCAGCCAAAATGAAGTAGAGTCACAGTATCTGCAAGGTCACCACCACAAAAGCACATGTTCATTAAGCCGCTTGTTATCAAAATCTGCCACGGTTAAGGGTTTAAATATCTCTGAAGCCTCAGTGGCTGCTCGGATGGACCATCCTGGGTCAGTCGTAAAAGCACATAACACAGAAAGACTGGAATCAGCAAGTTTGATGAAGGTGAGCTCATATACCAGAGTGATCCAGCAGTATTCCCGAGCACTTTACTCACAGGTGTGGAGCTATCCTCTATCATTAGCGGTCAAGCATTGGCAATCACAAAAAACTCAAATAAATACTGTTAATGGGCAAAAGGGAAAATGTTCCACAAATGGAGAAGAAACTTGTCCATCAGTGAAAACTCAGCTTCCCAAACATTTGCCCCTGAAGTGTCCTTCTCCTCATCAGCACAGGTGAGGGATGCCAAACAAACACGGAATACATGTCATATCTTTCTTTATGCCTTTACCTGTATTAATCTCAGTCTGTCAAGAACGGGTGCCTGTTCCATAAACCAAGATTAGAGTATAAACCAGGCTTATTTCAGTTAGTCTGACTTATTGCCAGTTAATTTGTATTAAAATAAGTCCGACTATCTGCCATAAGCCTGACTTATTTGGTAAACTTGTTTTATGGAACAGGTCCCAGGTCATGTTTCACTCCTAAATAAAAAATAAACCAACTAAAATATGTTTTTTTTTTCTTTTAAAGAAAATAAATAGTATTTATTTATTTATGAGTGAAATGTGAAATGATTTACCCCTTTTATTTATTCTAATTGAAGAACTACAGTTCTACAGTCAGTGTTTGATGTTGTTAGTATGTTGTTAAAACTCATAGTACCTTTATGTGACGTTAAGGTGGCGTTATGACACTGTAAATCACGATTTGCTGGAACAGGAAGAGGAAGTCACAGCTGAGCTGGTGAAAGTGGTCTGGTGCAAAGGCATCATATACCGGTTAGTTCTGAATTGTGGAGTGCCGATGTTCTGCAGAATTTAGCTTCAACTCTGAAAAAACCCTCACCTGTGTGTAGCCCTAGTAATTCTGAAAACCTTGATTAGGGTTGGAGCTAAATTCTGCAGTCAGTGCACGTTGCCTACCCCTGCGTTACATCATCTTAAATAAGCAGGTTATGGGCGTTTAGCATTCTCTGACCACAGTGACATAAGAAACCTGTGTGTCATCTTTGACAGAGCTATATTTTAACAGTCATGTAAAGTTTGTAGTTTGTTCATGTTTTTTTTCTTCTAAGGAACATTGCTCAGGTTTGATCTTTGGTCTCCAAAAAAAAAAATCATTCTTTTATCTCATCATGATTGGATTATTTATCATTTTAGGAACACATAGGATCAAATAAATCCTCTAAGAATCCAATCTGAATTTAACTGAATAAGAAAAATATTAGTACTATTTTTTTCATGTTATATTATTTTGATAAGACAAATCTGTAATATTTACTTAAAAATTTGTTGTTGATTAACTAGATACATTATTATTTATCATGTCAGTTTTGTCATTTCACCCAAATAAAAATTCTGTCATTATGACTAATGACTCATTCAGGAAGACTATTATGACTTTCTTTCTTCTGTGGAACAAAAATGAGAAATATCAGAATTACTTAACAGATAAGAGTCAATGGGGTCAAATGCTGTTTGTTTCCCAGTGTTCTTCAAATGTCTTCTTTTGTGTTCCACAGAAGAACATCTTTCAGAAAAATATAAAATGGCATAAGGTTGAATAAACTATACTGCGGAGTAGCTACCGACAACTGGTTGGTTGTCAAAATTCTTCAAAATATCTTCTTTTGTCTTCAGCAGAAAAAGAAAACTTGAGGGTGTGAATGATGGCAGAATTTTTAATTCTTGGTTGAGCTATCCCTTTAAGAACTGAGTATCAAACAAATCAAGTCTATTTTGGACCTAACGCTGATGATTTTTTTAATTTCATCTCTTTCAGTATAATAGATGGAGTGCTACCGATGGTGGAGATCTCACCTGGTGATGGTTCAGTCATCAGATCCAATGGACTTCTAGCCAATTACTTCACACATCACAAAGCTGGACCTGCTCACAGAGATGTAAGACAGCTCTTTATGTGTTGACTTTGACTTTTGGTGACTTACTGTCTGATTAAGAAGATGAGTTGATTTATGTGTGTTTTCAGGCAGTGGAGTGTGTGTATTACCTATGTGGTCTCCCACCTGATGTACCGGGTCAGCTTTATTCGGTTCAATCTGTTGTCACACGGGCCAGCAGGTGAGATAAGAGACTGGATAGCTGATGAACTATTCCTAAGACACTTCACTAGGGGGTAATGACAGCAATCAAGCATCACTGTAAAGCTCATTTTGAGGGATTTGAATGGAGTTACTGTATTTTTTTTAAATGACTAAATAAAGAAAGAAATTTTGTTGAATTGATCAAAATAACTCCACATAAAACATATTTAAAGTTACTTTTTTAAAATAAATGCTGTTCTTATAAACTTTCTATTCCTTCATGAAGGAATCCTGGTATCCATAGTAATATTAAGCAGCACCGCTGTTCAATGTTGACAATAGTAGTAAATGTTTCTTGGGCAGCAAATCAGCATAATAAAATGATTCATTGGATTATGGGACATTAAAGACTGGATATTGAATGATGTTGAAAATTCAGCTTTGCATCACACAAATAAATGTTAAATAGAAAATATCTTACAGTAGAAAACAGTATTTGAAATTGTAAAAATATTTCACAATATTGCAGATTTTACCACATTTTAGATCAAATAGAGGAAGCCATGGTGAGCTCAAGAGTTTAACTAAAAGCTTACCAATCCCAAGTTCTGAACGGTAGTGTAGATGTTTTGTATTCCGTTATTTTATTTCATTAGGATTCTGAAATGCTTCATCCAGGCCAGAAGCTCCCTGAGGACCCCGCTCTCTCTTTACTGCTGGAACGAGGTGCGTGTGACACTCGCTCTATCTGTTGTGTCCGGTGTATATGTATGTGTATGACGGTGATGGTTCTGTCTTCGGCAGGCTGCGGTGTGTGATTGTGTGTGTGTGGTTCAGGAGGTGACGGTGGCAGGTACTGGACATTTTAAAGCTCTCTCAGACGGGACTGTCGAGGTCTTGTTTTTGGATGGAGTTAGAGCGCAGATGATGTGGAAGTCCGACACTTATACACCTGCACAGGTACATGTTCTTCGTTAAAAGACACAGGAAACAATATCCTTTCTTGATAACGTATCGATTCACCCTTTATCAGCTTTTCACTAGTTAAGGAGTTGAAACATTTTGATAAGTTTACAACCGTCAAAATCTTACATTTTACGGTGAAATGTTCCATTTATTAAAATATTCAAACTGAAATTCAACTATTTGTTCACAACATTGTAAAAGCATGTTCACAGAAGTGAAGTGCTGCATGGTGTTTTTCATAATACAGAACTTGTAATATTATTGTTATTTAATTAATAAAAGAATATTAATACGATTAAATATTGCAGATTTAATGTTATGTATGGTTGTTTTTGCACACAAGTGACAATTAAATGATTTTATATAATAAAATTTTTCTGCATGTAATATATTTTATTTAGTTAGTTAAATGTCACAGTCCTAATCATTCAGTATGCCACATTTTAAAATGTTTTTATGCATTTGTGACAATTTAGCGAAATTGCATTTTTTCTGTTTGGTGTTTATATAACTTACTTTAATTTTCCTGCATGCAATGTATTTTATTTTATATTATTTTATGTTTTCAAAATGTCCCAGTTCTACTCATTCGGCATGCCATATTTATATTTATTTATGTACTGTATTTATAATAGTGACAAATTATTTTATGTTTTTATAATTTAATTTTCTTGCACATCTTTTTTTTAATTTTTTTATTTTAGGTTTTGCTAAATGTTACAGTCCTAATCCTTCAGCGTGTCTCATTTTTATGTGTATATATTTTTATGGGGTTTTTTTTATGTTAGTTTGGAGAAATAGAACAGAGACTCAAGACAGAAGCCAGACCGGCTCACAGGTGGTGCCAGCTCAGTTTGCCAGATGGACACCAAACTCTCGTCCAAGTTGAGAGAGACCAAACTTATCAAAGGTAAGAAGGTTATGTAATATTTAATGAACTAGTTGCTTATGAAAATCCTTAATTAATAGTTTTGTCTCTTTCTCTGTCAGGTATGTGTCTGCGGTAGTGCAGTGGTGTGACTGGCTAAATCAGACAGATCAGAGCATGAGTGCGGTGGGTGTGGCTCTCCCAGACTCCGCCCATTCTGACACACCTCAACCAATAACATACAGGTATTTAGGAGCTCTTATTCCCAGCACTATTTTGTTGTATTATTATTATTATTATTATTATAGTAATTTGCATCACTTGATCTGGAAAATGCAAATCATTCACTCTTAGGGATAGTTCACCTGAAAATGTAAACAGGTATGTTTTTCTATGGAATGCAAAGATTAGTTTTGCTTTTCTATTTGGTAAAATTATTAGAGGTTGTTAACAACAATAATTTTTTTGGTATACAAAGTGTCACACAGAAAACATGATTACTTATGTTGAAATACAACATCTGATCTCATCCTGATTTCCTTCACAGATCTGCTGTTTCTGAACTGGAAAAGATCAAGAGGTTTAACTGTATCCTTTTTTGTCTGAGATTATGCACCAATGTTGGTGTGGCCTCTGGATAGAAATTTCTTTAATGTAATCCACCAGTTTTATTGGAGAACAGCCCCCTCCTCCGTCCTACAGGAAGATCTTTGAGCTGTGAGCGTGCTTCTGACCAACCTGAGATCAAACTCACAGAGAACTGCATCTCCGAGGCTCTGCAGAAAACCTCCAAGGCCATACAAGACATTGACGCACTCTTATCAGACAGATTGTAGAATTGTATGCAGACATATTATTCAGGCAAATGAAAAACATGGCACCGACGTACACAAAACTCCGCTAAACCTGGCAAAAAACTTGCCTGGGACATATTTCACACCAAAACCAAAACATTTTATAGTACATGAAATAAAAAAGCCCAATTTTGTGTTTAAGCATATTTACGTCAATTCCTATTTTTATAATACAAAAAAGTATGTATATATATTATATTAAGTTGTAAAAATTAAGTAAAAAAAAGTCTTTTTGTGCTGCCTCCATCACTTTTGAGAATAATTGGGAAAATAAATTGGAAAAGAGTCCTTAATTGTTGTTAAATGTGTCAAAGAAAAGAGCAGGCCTAGCGTTGTACTGCAATATCAAATTTTTTCGATTAATACCGTGGTCGCATGACTCGATAAAACAATAGGTCTTCTGAAGAAAGTTTGCTCAGGCGAATGGAGCACAATTCCCATCAGCCCAGGCCTGCCCATCATTCTTTGCGGTCTGCTGTTGTCGCTACAGATCAGTGTTGCCAATTTAGCGACTTTTCAGACCCCCTTGGCGACATTTTTCACTAAAAGAAACTAGCGACAAATCTAGAGACTTCTTGGACAAACCTCAGCGAGGCTCCGGTACTGCCGCGCCAACACGAGCTCTTGTTCTCCCAGCGTGCGCACACACCTCTCTCTGCATCTGTTCTGTTCAGCGAGCGGCTGAGAGGAGCAGGGCTTTCAGTTAAAATAGATATTTTTACATGCAAATAGAGCCAAAATCACAGCATAGTCATTGTCTGTACCTTATGTGTACTTGGTTTCATTATTATGAATTATAAATATAATTATATAATTATAAACGATTATAAATAAGGAT
>JAUMHR010000049.1:24134983-24156617 GCA_032361145.1 Enteromius fasciolatus
TGGCTAGTGTGTGTGCCATTGATATGTTCAGTGTTCATGTAAACTGTTTAATAAACACTTCTGGCACTTTTTTTGAGTCTTAATTAGTTTTGTTTTTTATGTAAATGATTCAATAAATACTGTACCGTGCCATTCATACCGAAGTATACCGTTACATCCTTCTTCCTTATAACAGTTAGCCTATATGGCATTTTGTTTAACAACATTCAGTACTGTGCAAAGTCATATCAGATTTCAATTGAAATGATTCATTAAATCAAGTTCTCTTTGCCCTATAAATACCTATTTTTTTCCACTCATTGAATCAAATGATTGTGTTTTACTCAAACATTTATTTAGGAGGAAGAAAAAAGTTGTGGTATAAGTTTGTTTAGTCATCAGTTTTCTTATTCTTTTAACCACACTCCTTGAAAAGACTCCACAGACAGAATAATAACCCAGTGATAGTAGTTCCAGCGCGTATCATCCTCATTATGGTGAGTTTGTTTTAAGAGCATTATTGGTGAAACGCTTTTGTGGCGATCTGAATTAAAAACTGACCTTCATATGCTGCTCAACTAAACGCAGATATTATTATTGTCGCTCTTCATGCTCATATTACTGCCATTTGATCACCTGACCAGAGATTGTGTTGCTTCTCGCTTTGAACGGCCAAAGAATGAGATTGTGGTTTTGAGCTGATGTTTAACCTGACCCCAGATCAGGGTCGTGATGCTCGATAGTGAAACCCTGGTTACACCTCTTCCTTATTAAAGTAATGGAAACATGCGTTTCCTCTGGGTGTACTTGTGATTATCACCATCTTTAGTGTCAGTGTACTCTAGCGCGCACTTATGTGCTGGCTGGGTGAGTGTCTTTTATTATGATTGTACAGCTTGCTGTTGATGATTTGATTTGATCTTGATTGTACTTGAGTTAGCAGATGCAATAATAGATGTGATGTGGTGCTTGTGGATTTATATTAGGGTTGATAGTTAGATGATGTGAATGATACGATCGTTGTAATATCAATCATATAACTGCATTTTGAAGAAGCAGATAGCAGTATACGAACGCTCAGTGTTGTTCACGCTTGTGAATGTAAAGAGTAGCTAGTGTAAAGGCGGAACCCTCAAAGTGTGAACAGTTTCACAGCTTTTTAAGACATGTTTGAGTGTTTTTATTTTGCTGCATTAATTGCAACATTGTTAATAAATATATACTTTGTGTTGACCGTGTAAAACGTGCTACCACAGTGCTAGAACTTTGTGTTTGGTTTAGGCTTTTAATGTTGCTAAAAAAAGAGTTTTACTTCCACAAGTATATAGGAAAAAGATTCTTGAAATTTTTGCAATGGTCTTCACACTAAAATTTATTTTTTTTTAATAAAAACTGATCACTGAAGTTTTTGTGGGGGAATTACTGTCTGCACGGTCTTCTTACTATTGAGAATTTTTTTTGCCTTCTTGTAATTGATTTTTTTTTTTTTAGGTATATATTTTTTAAACGCACTGTTTGTGTGACTATAACGATTGCAAATTTATATTTATACCTTTTTATTTTTTGTTTTGCCTAAAACTAGTTAGTTTTAAAACAGTATAAGGTTTGCATAGGCCCCTCATTTATTGTACATTTATGTGATTATTTTGCTCTATTTTATTACTCACCATACAGGTCATATTATTGTATATTAAAGTCATACTATATCATACATCATCTCAACAAGCCACAGGGTTTTACGAGTCATTGAGATGTGGCTTCATACGTGGGATGAGTTACAAAGTTATGAAGTACCTAGTGTTAGTGAATTAATTTAGTCATTGTTTCATTAACAACTTAAAAAAAGATAATGGAGTACTTTTACAAGACTAATATTGCGGCCTTTCTACTTTTAAAAAGGTTTAATTCAAAGTTTTGCGTGCTGTTTCCTAGTAATTATTTGTGAAATTTAAAAATATTTTTTTCAGTAAAACTTATGACATTTTTTTTAATTAACAAACTTTAATAATGCTCAAAATGTATATTGCTCAGTTAGTTCATGAATTGAGTGAACTTAATAAATGAGTCCTTATTGTAAAGTGTTACTAATCTTTATTTTTGACATTTTTTAGACCAATGTAAAATCCCTGATGTCTCATTTTAATTCCCTGGCTGGTGAACATCAGTTTTCCCAACCTGCCCAGAACGGTCTTTTCGGCAGCACCGGGAAGCATGAGCAGAATCCAGTATTGATCCCCAAGCTGCCAAAACTCAAACCTGTGGACATGAATAAAGGTGCAGGCTCCAAACCTTTGCCTAAGCCTCTCATGGTCAAACCCAACTTCATGGTTAACTCTATGGAGAGTAGATTCAATCCTCCAGTTTCCATTAACAGGAACGTTAGTGACTTGAGAAGTGATGCTGGTGGATTGAAGTTGCCCAATAAAAGGATACTGGAGAACGCTTATACCCAAGCCCCCATTGGAGCTGGATCCCAGAGTCCTGCCAAACTGCCTGCTTTTCAGAAACCCCTTTTTCATGAAAAGATCTCTACAGAACTGGAAACCACTGGTGACTTGTCACTGCCGAAAAAGAAGCCTCTTCCCGGTTTGTATGTTTTAGGAAAGTGTCCTGCCAAACCACAGAGACCGCCGCTGGTTAACCTCAACAAGTTCAGAGGGAACGGTAAGATACGGACCCCCATGATGAAGCCATTTGTGACTCTGGAGTGCAAAACCAGTCATAAGTAGCATTGATGTATTTGAAGGAATAGCCAAAAATACATGGGTTAAAATTAGGCTATATATTAAGTAACGATAATGTTCCATGAAGGTGTTTTCCAGATTTTCAAGTAGTTGAATCATATCATAAACTATACACCAATGGAAAGTTTATTTATTAATAAAAGTATGAAAAAAAAACCCTCTTATGACACTTTTTGTGGTTGAGGGTAATCACATTCAATTCATTATTTTTTTAAATTACTGGAATAATTTAAGTATGCACCCAAAAAATTAGGATTTTGGACACATTTAAAAAAGTAGCTTTTTTTTTAGCTTAAAAAAGCTTTATTTTTTGTGGAAACTAAGACAGTTCTTTAATGAAGAAAAAGTTAAGCATTTAATTAAAACATTAATCCTTTGCCACAGTCCTTGCTGTAGTTTGAATGCATCCTTCTTTAATAGAAATACTGATTTGGTAAAAGATAAAATTGAATCTCGCTGATCACAAACTTTTCAATGGTAGACTTGTCGCTTCATGTTCTGTTTCTATCTGCTGCTTCATCAGTGTCCAACACCAGCACCCCTGAGGACAGTTTCTCACTTCCACCTCCACCGCCTCCTGAACGCCTGTCTGTGACTCCACCCCCTCCACCACCATCAGACTTTCCATTTCCACCTGCTCCACCTCCGATGTGAGCGATGCCTTCATGAGATACGGTTATCAATAACAACTCTAAAGATCTGCTCGTCATTACAATAAAAGAACTATAAAATAAAAGATCATTTACAAAAAAGTAGTATGAAAGAATATATAATATTTCAATATTTAATTATCAATTTATATTTATTTATTTTAAAACATTGTTCTGTATTAATACAATGGAGATTTACTAATAAGGTACCGTTGAATGGCACATAAGTAAAAAAATACACAAATGCTGTTAATTTAGTACGACAGTAGAACAGCAATATATTATAAAGAGCCAGTAATATTTGCATTGTTCAGAAATGTATTACTTCTCTGATATTGTACACGGTTTGCAATTTAAAAGTATTCTTGTATTTACTGTGAAACCTGTGTTTGTTCGGTTGTAAACAGGGATGAGGAGGACTATTATGATGATGCAGACGTCGTGAGCCGGACCGAGACTTCACTAGGTACCATTCACAGAGAACGGAGAGTTATTTAATATTAATGTTCGACACATACGTTGGACCAGTATCTACAAAATATAAAACTGTTGATTTTCATTTAAAGGTCACATGCAAGTATCGCATGCATACCTGATCATATTTAGACGTTAGGTGTGACTTCCTCTATCGTTAGTGCTGTCTCTTTTTTTAAGGTTGTACTAATGAAGCCTCTTTTCTGTTTTAGGTGAAAGCCACAACAACCCTGAGGTAAAGATGAAATGGTCATGTTTACTTGCACTGTATAAACGGACAACTCTTTATAGATGTGTTTTTTAGTATAACGTATCACTGCCGAGACATTTCTGCAAAAGAATCAGCATCTCAAAAGGAAATGAGAGCTTTAACAACGTAGTCACTGTAATGGACTAAAGGCATCTGTATTGAGCAGAAGAACACAGTCTTTACAGTTGTCATTGTCTGTTTCTTGTGTAGGGGTCAGATGAGGAGATGTATGAGGATCTTGATCACAACTGGTAAGAGCATTCGTCTAACGAAATAGTTTTTATCATCATTGACTCCCCCTGAAAGTAGGTCCAAACCTGTATGAATTTCTTTGTCCTTCACTGTTAGTTGAACAGACTTGTGAAGTGGCACCCTAGCATTGTAATAGCATGTTTTGCAAAGGCAAAAAAAAAGTTAACTGAAAAGTCCACTAATGGAAAACTCTCCTCCACACAGGCCAGAAAACAACAAAGAGCCAAATGAAGAAAAGATGACAAGAGAATCGAAAGAAGTTAAGAAAAAGGTGGAAAAAGAAGAGAAGAAACGCTTGGAGCAGGAGAAGAAAGAGAAGAAGGAGAGAGAGAAAAAGGAGCAGGAGGCCAGGAAAAAGTTTAAAGTAATTACACTCACCTCAGTGCTCAGTTTATTTTTATTTTGGTCTCCACAAAACCTGTCAAAAACACGTCTGAAGACACATTTCACCTAAAAAAAACAAACAAATAAATATATGTGTTCAGTGGGTGCAGAAAGTATTCAGACCCCCCTTAAGTTTTTCTTTTTTTTCTTTATTGATGTACACACAGCACACAATATTGACAGAAAAACACAGAATTGTTGACATTTTTGCAGATTTATTAAAATATATATATTTGCATATATATGTGTGTATATATACAGAGCCATCGCTAATGGGGTGAAAGGTGTTGGTGATTATAGGGGCCCACCAGCCTAAAAAGACACTCAGGACAGTTGACGGTCCGCTGCTGCATGTTTATCATTTACACCACATGTGTTTTTAAGCCTTGCCAGTTTAACCATTCAAAGGAGTTTGAAGCATTCAAACAAAAGATGTGGAAAAGCTCAACTAAGTAATCGTATTAACAAACCAAGATCTCCTTTGCGTCCTGCATTGTATGAACAAGTACAAATCCCAGAAAAAGATGTGACAGAGCCCAATTCAGTACAGTGTTCTGTGTCTCAAAGCGCTTGAATACCGTATTTGCCTCTTCTTGCTCTTATACACTCTCAGAAATAAAGGTACAAAGCTGTCACTTGGGCGGTACCATATCTTTTCAAAAGGTACGTGTTTGTACTTACAGTAAACGGACCATATACCTAAAAGGTTCATTTTAATACTTAAAGGCCCGGTTTCACAAACGGGGCTTAGCTTAAGCCAGGATTAGGCATTAGTTAAATTAAGATATTTAGGCAGCTTTTACAAAAATGGCTTATAAGAAAATATTACAGGTGTGCATCTTAACACAGAACAATGACACTGACATGTTTTAAGATAAGTCAGAGCAAGATATTTTCATTTGAGACAGCTCAAACATGCAATTCAGTCTGGGACTAGTTTAAGCCTTGTCAGTGAAACTGGGGGAAAGTGTACATATTTTAATCTAACAGGAACAAAATTGTACCATTTTGAAAAGGTACCGCCCCAGTGACAGCTTTTGTGCCTTTATTTCTGAGAGCATACTGACATATACATACAAAATCAAAAGTCTTGGAGAGCATCAGTTATGTCTTAAGTGAAAGTAATCTGTGGAGAAAGAAATCGAGTTAAATTGGATGCATTGTCTCTTAAAGTGACCGCGCTTAATTTACTAGTTGTTTTGTCTGTGTCTTTAATGTTAATCCAAGAAATTTAAAGAAAATCACTCGCTGCTCTTGACTAGAATTAAACAAGAATGAATCCACAATGTTTTTTTTTCTTTAATTGCTAATTTAACCTTTTTACAGACTGAACAAAATTAAGCATTGCTGGGTTATTGTTAATGTGAGAAAGGTGTCTGAATCTATTTTGTTTTGACTGTTTATTTCATTTTTACAGTGAGGACTACGCAGTGCTATTTTAGATTTAATTATTCATTTCCTGCACCTGGACACCTAGAAACATTGAAAAACTTAAACAATGTGTAAACAGCACAAATAAATAAATATGTATTGGTACGTCCTGCACTGGGGCCCCACAAACCCCAGCTACAGCCCTGTGTGTGTGTGTGTGTGTATGTGTATATATATATATATATATATACATATATACACACACACACACACACATATATATATATAAATATATATATACACACAAGGGTTGAACAATGAAGCTGCATATACAATAACAATAATTTATAAGTATGATGTGCAGCCTCTTTTCGCGGCCAATACACCATCAGTGTTTTGCTTAAAAACTACTAAAATGATTTGCCAGGGGGTTGGTATAATATTCTACAGAATTATTTTACTTATAAGCAAAATGCACTTACTTCAGTTTCTTCCCCCTTAGAAACAAGACTGAATATTTATCTAGTAAATGCGCCTTGATGTAAGAATTATTAGTAATTTTCCTTGTTTGTAGTCAAAATATCTAAGTAAGATGAGCCTTTTTTGCAGTGTCAAACTTTTGGCTTAACAAATAAGCAATCCCAGATCAGATGACAAAAAGTAACCCTGAAGTAACTAACTGATTAATGCAATTAGTTACTTTTTTATGAAGTAAAGCAATACTTGCATTTTTTTTTTAAATAGGTATATATATATATATATATATATATATATATATATATATATATGTTATGTAATCTGTGTGTTTAGATGTATACAGCATTTCTATGTTGATCATGGAGGAAAATGATATATAAATGCACCTATGAATATGAACTATATATTCTGTTCATGTTAAATAAAATAACAACTTCCAGATATGTAATTGACATGTACATGTATACAGATATTTATACAATGTCTATGGACACAACTCATGCCTCTCTCTGTCTCTAACTTTCTTTCACTCCCTCTATCTCTGTGTTTCACGTTGTTCATTTTCATTTTATGTATTAATTTTTTACTTATTTATGCATGCATGGGTGAAACAAGACTCTTGTTTATTCACAGACATTGTACAGCTGTAATTTTGTTCATAACAAAACATACATAATTGTAGCTGGAAAAAAAATACTTAAAAAAATATGTGTAATGTTTTCATTTATTATTTTCACTTTTTTTTTTCCCATAGACATTTTGTAACTGTGATTCTGTGGCATGTTTGTAAACATGTTTACTCAGTGAACGCTAACACTAATAAATAACAATGACCGTGTAAGAAACATGCTTCATCATGCTGTTTGTGCTTGGATAGATCAAGGGTCCCATCGTGGTTCTTGAAACGGTGAAGGCCAGCGTGGATCACAAGGGAGGAAAGAACAAGCTTCCACTGAAGCAGGGAGAGAGCATTGAAATTGTGCGGAAAACAGAAAACCCAAAGGACTATTGGCTCGCCAGAAACCTTGAAGGCCACTGTGAGTGTAAAAAAGTGTTTTTTTAAGACGAGCTGCTAAACTGAACATGCTCTCTCTATATTAGACTGAAGCTTCCTGTTAGTCTTTTTCTCTTTAGCTAGCCATAGTCAGCTGCTATTTTGACTTGGGGTTGCTGTGTTTTTCATGTAGATGGTTTTGTGAAGCCTGCCACATTAGATGTTATCAGAAGCACACTGGACGGACAGGAGGTGTATGATGACGTAGGTGCAGATGATGACTTCAATAAGTAAGAGCTAACTAACTTATTAGAGATTATTAACATCATTCAGGTTCATTTCTTATTTGCATTTATTTAAACTAAAAATGATCTCTTTTTTCAGTCTACCAGATGGTAAGAAATTGCATTATACATTTCATAAATATAGGAATTAA
Organism: Enteromius fasciolatus; assembly: GCA_032361145.1. NCBI lineage: Eukaryota > Metazoa > Chordata > Actinopteri > Cypriniformes > Cyprinidae > Enteromius > Enteromius fasciolatus. Next base: position 24,142,995 of record JAUMHR010000049.1, read on the forward strand.
ATCACATTGCAATCATGTAGTGATTGTCAAAGGAAGGAAATAATTTTTTCCCCTCGTTCACAACTTTGTCACATGCCTGCTTCCAACAGCTGATTGTGATGACGATATTTATGATTGTCCAGATGACCAACAAGCGGATTTCAGGTGATTCGTGTTCAAAAGCATCCAACAATTTTTTATTATTATTAATTTCCATGCTCAGCAGTTAAAGTGTAACAAGATATTTTGTGTTTTTGCAAGAAGTCTCTTATGCTCGCTAAGGCTACATTTATTTAATAGAATATATTGTATTTGTATTGTATTTTGAGCAGATAAATGCAGTCTTTGTTAATTAATTAATCATTTTTAAAAAATAATATTGTGGAATATTATTACAGTGTAAAATTGTTAATATTTAATATTATAACTCATTTAAAAATAGGATTTATTTCTGTTATGGCAATCTTTATTTTCATATTTAAACGTAATATTTATTTCATATTTGAGCTTGTCATATAAATTATTTAAATGTTTATTTATATTTCAAAATATATTTATAATGTTTAAAAACTTGTTTATGATTACATGTTTTATACATTTTATATAATATTATAGTCATTTATATTATATTTATATAAAAAAAGTATAATGTGAAAAAAGTATTATATTATATGTAGTGGATTTACTGCTGTCTGCTGTAATGTTACTGCAATTTTGCAGCTTTCCACCTCCACCTCCTCCAGACCCCACTGCATTTGATGGTGTGTATGAGTAATGCTGTACTCGTTAATATAATATATGAATTTAGCGTAAGCTCAGGCATATGAATAATCTAACAGCGCTGGATTTATTTAACATTCTGTAATGCATAAAATATACCATTATTGATTGCTTGTATTTAATGGTCAAGAACACTGAATTGATTCTCGAATTTGTGAACAATGTAGGTGCAGAAAGGTTTATCTTGAATGCAGTGTTGTTGCCTTGGGTAAAGGTGTCTGCTATGTGCATGAATCTGTCCCAACAGGTGCTACTGATGAGACATATGATGACGTTCTTCAGACAGACTTCCCTCCTCCTCCGTCTCCTAAAAGGTTACTTCATATCTGTTACAGAAGAAGGATGCAAATTTTAATTTTGTGTTTTTTTCCCTCTATATTATTTTACTCTCTTTTACAGTAACTTTCCAAAGTTCAGCTCAACAAACAAGACACACGAGATGGACCCGAAGACAAAGAAGAAGTTTGAGAAGGAGGAGAAAGAGTTTAGGAAGAAGTTTAAAGTAAGATGCTTTTGTTTGACACATGGTGGATGCATGACTCTGTGCACTAACCCTCATTGCCTCTTCTTACAGTATAACGCGGAAATCAAAGTGCTGTATCAAGCTACTGTTCTCCAGTCACTGTCCATAAAGAAGTTTGGCAGTAAAGACTTGCCAGTCAAACCTGGAGAAACGGTTGATGTGATAGTTCACTCAGAAGACGATAAACTGATCTGCCGGAACAGTGAAGGAAAATGTGAGTTGATTTGTGCTGAACGCGTATGCATTACAGCAGAAGAGGAAACTTACATGAATTATTTTCTCTCGGTTTCAGTTGGCTATGTGTCGAATGCTAATTTGGAGCAGTAAGTACAGTCTTCCTGTTCCATTTCTGTTTTGGTTAGACAACTTTTTTTGCCTTTCTTCATCCAGGTCAATAGATAAAGGTTTTGCATTTGTAAGCACACTTAGTTTATTTGAAAAGCCTAAATGTTTGTGAATGTTGAGTAATTGTTGTGTAAAATTCAGCAGTGCTATTTTGATTTTATATCACTATCGATCGGTTGACCACAACTTCGTATTTTGTCTCACACTTCCTCTCTCTCAAGGGACGGCTCTATTTATGATGATGTTGGTGATGGTAAGGTTTAACTTGCAGTTAATGAAGGTGTATTTAGTTTTATATCCTTCATTCCTTTTATACCGGAATAATTTTTTTTCTGCTTATTTGTTACAGAGTGCATCTACGACAATGACTAAGAATGGATAAACTCATCTAGAGTGTTTTTTTACTCATGTTTCAGCATCCTTATTTGTCGTTTATTCTTTCACCAAAAAAAATAAAACTTTGTTGTTTGAGAATGATCTACAGTAAATATTATACATTGTATATACAGTGCAATTATTTGGAGTAAAGTCATTTGTGATCTTGTCTTTTGTGTGCATGTTTTTGTTTTTTTCTTTTTTGAAATGACAAATAAAAACTGAAGAAGTGGGTAAAAACAAAAAGATGCAAATACAATAATGAAGTTTCATAATTTCAAAGTGTAAACATCATCTATATGTGTGTGTGTGTATGTATATACACATGCATATACACATATACAAACATACATGCATACATATATTTATGTTCTTGTTGAGTGTCTGTGTGTGTAGCCAAAATAGTATTTTATTATTACATTCAAACATATTACACGAAGAAGGGCTTTAAGCATCGCTTAAAATAATACTCAATGGCCCGGTAGCTTAGCTTAAGCCAGGACTAGGCATTAGTTAAATTAAGATATTTAAGCAATTTTTACAAAAATGCCTTATTAGAAAGTATTACAGGTGTGCATCTTAACACAATGAAACTGACATGTTTTAAGATATGTCAGAGCAAGATATTTGCATCTGAAACAGCTGAAACATACAATTTAGTCTGGGACTAGCTTAAGCCTTGTCTGTGAAACTGGGGGTAGGATCTCTAGAATACGCTAGGATCAGTTCCAAAAGAAAATGAAAAATAACAAATTAATAATTTAGAAAAATTACAAAATACATTAAAAAAAACTCTTTCGAGTACTTAGATTTGTTTATAAAACCATTCTAGAACGGCGAGGTTATTATCTAGAAAATATGTGTGAACTCTGCTGTTCACACATGAAATCACACCGGAGGGAGCGTCTGCGCTCAAACATCGCGAGAGGATACGAGAGTTCCGGTGTTGTGATGATGAACGTCCCTGCCAACATGGCGGTCAGCATCCGCGGCCGTCCGACCCGGAGTGTACGGATGAGAGGCGAGTTAACGGCACACACCCCCCGGTTTCTACACGCAGCCGGAGCGGTTTATAACCCTCTGCTTGTGTAGCACCCGTTGAAGCGCGGATAAAGTCTCACTGTGTCTTTATTGTGGGTTTTTTTGTGTTTGACAGGTCGGAATGACAGCGGGGAGGAGAATGTACCGCTGGATCTTACGCGGGGTGAGTCACCATAGAGATCATAAGAAACAAATTCATAATGCTTCTCTGTAATAACAACAAAGAAAGGATCGAATTGCCTTTCAAGCAAAGTAAGTCGTTAGTGATCCTCCATCTGCTCTATATGGCCTGCAGACAGGAGAATGGGGCTGAATGAGATGAATACTGTCTCAAAACCTAATGGTTTGAGCTCATTATTTACGCCTGTGATGCCTCAGACCAGCTGTCTGGCTAGGCATCTCACTAGGATTTGGGACCCGGGTGTTGTTTTGAACTGTATTGCAAAGCCACATCAGTTTGTTTTGTCTAGTAAACATCTGCATGTCAGCAGAATAGCTGCAGTGCATTCAGCTCGGCTGTATCAGTAAATATTCAATGGCTTAAAGCATCCTGATGCCTTCATATATTTGCATGCTGCCTGTTAAGTCTTATGTTTTAAGGTTTCAGACTTTGATATATCTAAGCTGTTGGGTGTTCGATGCAAAAGTCTGACAAGCCTAATCTTGATGAATCCGGCAGTGCCAGTGTGTTTGACGCCTCTCTTGAGAAATGTACTAAATAAAGATTCGAGCAGGGAAAAGTTCAGTTGCAGTTGCTGAATTTAGATCATAATATCACATATCTGTAAAAAATCACTCTGGTTTTTTGGGTACAGCTCTAAACTATGGTATTTTAATTCAAATAGTAATAAAAAATCCCTGTCCTGGATGCTGAATTGCAAGTAATTTTTAACCTCTGCTTATTTTGTAGGTGTTTTAATTTATTGTTTTTGCTTTCCACAGAACCCTCAGATAACATGCGTGAGATCCTTCAGAACATCGCCAAATCTCACGGGGTTTCCAACATGAGGAAGCTTGGCCACCTGAACAACTTTGTTAAGGTAGTGCGACTTCCATTTATGCTGGTTATTGTTCAGAGGCTGGTACACACCACGCTTATTTATGATTTCAGTGAAGAGAGAAGATCATGACCAGGTCTGCATGGAATGTCTTCACTTTTTTTTACACTGATTTTAGGGAGAAAATCTGGTGAATTGTAAATGTCAGCATGGTAGAATATATTAAACGGAGCTGAGAATACTACATTCTAACTGATCACTGAAATAAAGCATTGTAACATTAGCACAAAAAAACCCTGACTCTGTCATATGATCTGCATTGCATGAACATATTTTGTGGCCCCCCCCAAAAAAAATTAACTTATAGATATTACCATAATTCCTCACTTTATTAATATCAGTACATAAAGACAGTTATTTTGTAATACAGTTTAAATATGCAGTAATTTGCATGCTTTTCAAGAGCTTTTCTAGAGGAGACACTCCTTAAATCAGATAATACTATCAACACTAATAAAAAAAAGTCATTTTCACTATGTTTTTATAAATGAGCACAATACTCTGTAAAAACCTTTAGAATATAAACAAAACAGTAAAGTTGGGTGCTGAATTCTGGTTCAGGAAAAAAATACTCATTATGAGAAGACAGTCTTTAATAATTCTTTGTTATTTTGACTTACTTATATCTATAAACTGGACACTAGAATAGCATCGAGACTTGGCAGTTGAGTATATATTACATCCAGCTTTCCCCACATACATACAGTATACTGTTTACGTAACGCATGGTTGCTGACATCGTTGCAAAATGTACCTGTATTATCTCTCCCAGCACTTATTTGCTAAATGCAGATGTTATAAACATTAACGTCATAATTTCTGTGTGTTTGGTGAGAATTGCTGTGTAAATCAATTTGATTTGTCTTGCCAGAGTGGGAGAATTTATTTTTAATAATGCAATGTTTTTAAGGCCTGGTTCTGTGAGCAGATCTGTAACATAGTAAACAGCAGCAGGCGTTGTGTGTGTGGGTGTGTGTGTAGTCAGGTTGTTTATCTTAGTGGGTGCCTCCTGTCACTTTCAGTTTCTTTCTGAGTGAGTTTTGTGTGAGTGAGTTTCATCTTAGTGGGACTGAGGTTAAACTTAAGACTGTCGGTGCAGAAGTATGTGTGCAGGTTTTGATTTTCTCAGCTTTGGAGAATAATAACTCAAGTGGTGTGTACGCATGTGTGTGGCCTTTTAAGGATGCTGAGATAGAGGAGATCTAATCCTCACTGAGGGTCACATGACCCCTTCTGACTGCCTGAGCTCTGACATCATCATAAACACATACATATGCATGCTCAGCCTGCCAAGGTCATTACGCTCCACAGTAACACACACACACACAAACATGTTTAGGAGACTAATTTTACACTGTAAGGTCATTTATTCACCCTCGAGTATTTCCAGATCTGTATGAAATTGATAATTTGAAGAAAGTTTGTAACCAGGCTCTTTTGGGTCACCATTGACCACGTCATAGTATGGAAGTCAATGGTGACCCAAAAGAGCCTGGTTACAAACTTTCTTCAAAATATTGCTTTTGGCAGAACAAAGAAGTTCATACAGATTTGGTCGGTGAACTCTTCCTTTAATGTTAATTTCTTTTCTGATATTATAGTATTTCTGTTTTAATTGTTTAATAAAACTTAAAAAGGTTTGTGTGTGTACAAGGGTTGTATTTATTACAACTTCATGGCTGGGTGCAAGAATACTTGTAAGGAGTATCTCTCTTTCTCTCTCAGCTCCTGAACAGTGTAAATCACTGTGAAGAGAAATTAGGATTTACACATGAGGAAATCATCATTTGGTGAGTAGATCTTCCCAAATCAAGTCCGCTATTTGCTGACTACATAGACTCGCTGCTTCCTGAGATGGCATCATGGAATCTCACAGATGACTGGTCCGTGTGTAATATTCTCTGCTTTAGTCTGCGAGTGGCGTTGCTGAATGAGGTGAAGGAGGTACGGGCTGCGGGTTTGAGAGCATTAAGGTATCTGATACATGACAACAGCATCCTCCAGACAGTTCTTCAGCTGCAGGTGGATTACCTGATCTCCAGGTGAGTTCACACACCTGTTTTGTGTCCTCTGTGTCTTCCATTAGGTTTCCATTTAGATTGCTAGGAATAATATTGATTTGACCATTTCATACTGACGCTATCATATTTTCAATGTCTTCAGTGTAGTACTAAAATGTGAAAATATTACGATTGGTAAACATTGTGGTGCTCTGCTGGGTGTTTTTTGGTCAGGAAAGCTCAGAAGGAAAGTGTTTATTTGTGTTCAGGTGCGTTGACATTCAGCAGAGCAATGAGGTGGAGAGAACTCAAGCCCTCAGACTGGTCAGAAAGGTACAGCATCTAGCAACACTCTTGCACTCAGTATAACCGGTGTATGTTATTTGTGTTGTTGGGGGAATGTCATCTCAATCTATCATGTTGCCCGTTCAGATGATCACAGTGAACGCACAGCTCTTTCCCAGCTCTTTGACAAACTCTCTGATCGCGGTGGGAAACGACGGGCTGCAGGAGAGAGATCGCATGGTTCGAGCCTGCATCGCCATCATTTGTGAACTTGGTGAGTTAATAGTGTCACATTTGTCAAGAAAAGCAACACAGTTATTGTTGATTACACTTGAGGTTAGTTTTAGACTTTGGTGAAGAAGGTGAAAAAAAGATAAAAAAGATTCTTGATGTCAGTTCTATTACAGATTGATATAGGAGGGATATATATTCTATTTCAGATGTTATACGTTTTTTTTAATCAACATTTTTTAATGAAATAATTATGAAAAGTTTTGTAAAAGTTTTTTAAAGGTTTTTTTAATGTAACAAAAGAACATTCCAGAATAAATTTCTTATCTCTTTATTAACTACTTTTATCTTTGCCATTCTTTAAATCTTTACTTTCTAAAATTTATTTTGTAAATGTAAAATTTTAAATCTTCTTTAAAATAGACTTATTAAAATATTGCTATATCTATATAAATTAACAAAAAAACTATTAATTAACATTTCTATTGTATATATTTGTTTACTTTTGTTGTGTTTTCGTGTAATGCAGCACTGAAAAACCCTGAGATTGTGGCCCAGCGAGGAGGTTTGAGCACCATCCTGAAGAACGTCATTGACTGTCAGCTGAGCCGCATCAACGAGGCCCTGATCACCACCATACTGCACCTGCTCAATCACCCGCACACACGCCAGTATATACGCGCTGATGTTGAACTGGAGGTATGTGTGCTTGCAGCGGCACTTCATTGTGCCGCAGGTTTAATCTGGCATGCATTATTCCTCATTATAAAATAAAAATCTACTTCAATAAAAATTGTCTGGCAATAGTAAGTGAAAGTAGAAATCATGTGATGTGGTCAAGGACGGTAACCCACAATAAGAATTTGTATTTAACACATCCAAGTGGACACACAGTAGTGAGCAAAATATATACACAGTTTTCTAAAACTCGAGAAGGGGGCTCTAAGGGTTAGGAATCGGCTGACCCGCCTCTCCCGAGCCCTAGGTCGGTAGCCCTTCTAACCCTGAGTTTGTCCTCCTTTAGCAGCACGCCAAATCTGCTTCGCTTAATTCAAGCCGACAAGCCCGAACTTGTGAAATATATATATATATAATGTTATTTTATGTTTTTATTTTTTCCTTTTTTAGCAAATCCTTGCACCTTACACAGATTTTCACTACAGACACAGCCCTGATACAGCAGAGGCACAAATCAAGTGAGTTGTGTATTTATATTTTGGTGTGTGTATTTATAATGTATACATATACATGCTTTTTTGCATGCTGCTGTACCATTAGCTCATTTACCTGTAGTGCAGTGTATGCATGGAATGTGCATTTCTGACAGTAACTTTTTTAATGAATCGTTGTGTGCCGTAGGGAGGACAGAGAAGCTCGTTTTTTAGCCAGTAAAATGGCCATCATTGCAGCCTTCCGCTCATGGTCAGGTATGAAATCTGCTGCATCTTCATCGAAAGAGCAGAAAAGGGAAATGCTCTCCACTTCTGCTCTTCATCCCTCTTTTCTGCTGTTCTCCTATAGGTATTATCAACCTGTGCAAATCAGGGAACTCAGGGGTCCAGTCTTTGATAGGTCTGCTCTGTATACCAAACATGGAAGTCAGGGTGAGTTTTAAATACATACAGTATATATACAGTAGTCAACATACGAAGTGGATCAAAACCTTTCATCAAAGTTGTCCTAAAATCAAAAACAATTCCTATTCTTGTCTTAGGACAACTTTGATGAAAGATTTTGATCCAGTTTTTTTTTTTCTTTTATTGAGATGAATAGGGGGGTGTCCTTGAATATTTTGAAAAGAAAGAAGCTTTAAATAAACATTTTAACCTGCGTGAATACATTTTTTGATCAGGTAGAGTTCAAGTGATTTCAAAATATTTCAGCTGGTGTATATTATTTATGTCGTAAAATATTTGGTTACGCTGCAGTAAAGCCCTCATCTCTTCTGTGCATAGCGCGAGCAGGACAAACTATGCAGAATAGTAATTTTGAATAGAATAGTAAAGTTTAGCTGTCTTCTTGTTGTGCAAACACGTCCACAAAAGGAGTTTATTCAGAGCCACACAGATACGTTCACTTCTGCATTCAAGGCACTAATATTAACATTATGTTGTATAAATAAAGAAGCGTATTCTATTATGAGATAAATGAAGTCCCATGGCTATCATGCATCATTCTTCTGCGCAGCTCAAATCAGAAATGCAGAACATTAATAACTATTGTCAAATACATAACGTTATAATGGGAGCACTACTGTAAAACATTTTTTGTGAAATCTTAGGGTTTCGATGATGTTTACTGTTAACTATCTTTTAATGGAAACCTAAAACATTATTTACTCCGTTTGTATCTGCGAGGCGTTTTCTGTGTGTGTTAACATCAGTAATTATAACTGTCGAATGTCTGACCGACTTGACTATTTGCAAGATTCGAAAATCCTGACTTGACTGAAAATCCTTAGTCGGGGACACCCCTGGAGACTAACGTTACTAATCATGTTTATTGAGCATCAAATAAATGTATTATATTGATTTCTGAAAGATTATGTGGCATTGAAGACTAATGATGCTGAAAAAATATTTTAAATGGTCATAATATTTTAAAATATTACTGTTTTTACTGTATTTATGATCTAATAGATGCAGCCTTGGTGAGGAGAAGAGACTAGTTATACAACTAAATGAACAAAGAATTGTGGGCGTAAACCACAGTATTTAACTAGACAGATTTTTAACATTATATTAAGTGTTATTTAAGTGATGAATTGAAATAGTGTTGAAGCATTGTTTGCCATGGGTTCACTAAAATAAATGTTTTAAAGCTGGATCTGTTGTTTTTTTTTTTTTGCATCTTCAGAAAGCCTTATTAGAGGTCATGTATGAGATCTTCAGGTTGCCTGTTCCTATAGTGACAGCAGATTTTGAGGAAGCACTGCACAGCGTGGGTAAGAAGCGTCTCGATTCATAAACATTTCTTTGATCAGAAGCACCTCACTGACCACTGATTCTGATTTGCATGGTCCTCCTCCTGTCTGGGACATGCGTTAATGCTGATGTTTGTGCCGTTCAGACCCCAGCAAGTTTCAGGACAGCTGGAGACTATCTGATGGGTTTGTAGCTGCAGAAGCCAAAGTCATATTGCCACACAGAGCACGATCCAGGTGAGCATCTGTGCTTTGCTGTAATACTGGAGTTTTCTGGGTTAAATGTTGCGTTCATGTTCTTGTGTTGTCCGTTACTAGACCAGACCTCATGGACAACTACCTGGCACTACTGCTGTCTGCCTTTATCAACAGTGGACTACTGGAGGTATATAATAACTTGATGCATCTCTAGATGCATGCTTGATTTTCTTAACCTTTAATGGAAGGGGTCTGTGATGTTCTTACTGAGGATGTTTTTGGTTGCTCAGGGTCTGGTGGAGGTGGTGACCAGCAGTGATGGACAGATATCAGTGAGGGCCACTATACTGCTTGGAGAACTTCTGCACATGGTATTACATTTCTTCAGAACTATAAACAGGGCCCAGAATTACCTTTAAACACATCATTAATATTTATAATGGGGTCATGGACTTGGATTATGATTAATATTTATTTTTTGACAACTTAGAGTGTTCTTTTAAAAAAAATTGTAATTGGTAATGCATGCTATCTTAATTTAATAAAATACTAAAATAAAAATATTAATATAAAATAACTAAATTAAACTTTACATTATAAATTAGATTTAATTACTGAAATATTGAGAATTTGAGGATCAGAAAGTGCTTTTTTGTTGTGATGATAATGCAAAAATGAATGGTCCTGAAAACAGTTTTAGATCAAAATTAAAAAGCAAAACAAAAGTTGCTGCACCATAGTCACCGATCTGTTAATTAGTAAGCCAGATTCTTTGGACCGCTGTTTAGTTGATCTTTTTAGCCTTTTTTTAAAATGTCACATTTGTTAACATAATGGTTCTTCTCTCTTCCAGGCCAATACGATTCTTCCTCATTCTCACAGTCATCACCTGCACTGCCTGCCCACGCTTATCAACATGGCTGCTTCCTTTGACATCTCTCAGGAGAAGCGGCAGTGAGTGCAACAATTTGAACACACACACAAACGATAGTCTGTAAGCATGTGTCAAACAATGTTTTCCACTTTAAGGGTTTTCAGTTTTGCTTCTGGATCTTGTGTTTTCCAGGCGTGCCAGTGCAGCCGTGAACCACCTGAAGCGTTTCCACGAGAAGAAACGGCGTGGCCCCAAACCTTATAGTCTTTACCTGGATCATATCCTGCGCAGGACGTCCAACTCCTCTCACAAGAGAGAGCAGCACCAGCGTCCACAAAAAGACATCTATATTATGAAGGTACACGCACTATATCAAGATTTTGAGCGTTCACATTTCCTCCACTCGACTCTTGATTACTCCAGTGTAACAAAGTATGATATTTAATGTGTTAAATACCTTGCATTTTTATCAAATTCACATGTTCTTTTATATACATGCGGTTTATAAAATATGATACAGCAGAAGTTGTTTGTGTGGTGTAGGACACTGAAGAAGCACTGATGATGAACTTGAGGGACAGTCAGACCCTTCATCACAAACAGAACCTGGACTGGAACTGGATTCTGATCATCACTATACTGAAGGTAAACAAGGAACAGGCCCAACTCACTCTTCCTGCTGTGTTTGGATACTAGCGTTGAGTTTACTTCATACTCTACAATATTCCGTCTAGGGCCTACTACTTTTGAAAAATAGTACACAGGCAAGATAAAATAAGTCATAATTTCTTAGAAGATGGCTAAATTGTTGTGACTTGAAGTTGCTATATTGCCTGTTTAATTCAGGAAAAATTAGTTTAAGGGTTTAAGAAAAGCACAATATTATAAAATGCATTATTATAATTATTCCATGCATTTTGCATTTTAATTTGTGTATTCCATATATGCAGAAAATGCACATACTGCATACAGTAGTTCTTGATTGCACATAGTATGCTATAGTTCTGTTACAAACAGAGCCATAGAGTGACTATCTTTTAAATTTAAATTAATTATTTTTTGTTTTGTGTTTTAAAGCAATTCAGAACACATTTAAGTGATTAAAAGTAAGAGTGGGTTCATTTCTAATGTTGCAGAAGATTTCTGTTTCCAATAAATGCTGTTTATTTGAACTTGCTGCTGATCAAATTATCCTGAAAGAAAATGTATCAATATTACCACAAAAATATTTTTTTAACGTTGAAAATAATCCATGTTTCTTGAGCAGCAAATCAGCACATTAGAATGATTTCTGAAGAATCGTGGGACTCTGAAGACTGGAGTAATGATGCTGAAAAATAAATGCAGCCTTGTTGAGCATAAGAGACTTCTTAAAGGAGCATTAACAAAAAATCATAGTGTGTTGTTTTTTTCTTTCTAGTGGCCAAATGTGAACCTCAGATACAACAAGGACGAGCAGATGCACAAGTAAGACCAGCGTGTGGTGACCTATCATGAGCATCGTGCTACATTTTATTGAAGCTCTAACCACAAACCTCTCTACTGTATGTGTTTGTTTGTATGTAGGTTTGTAAGGAGGTTACTGTATTTCTATAAGCCCAGCAGTAAGCTGTACTCTGCTCTGGAGCTGGATCACTCCAAAGCCAGACAGCTGACGGTAGCGGGCTGCCAGTTCAGCCAGTTCCTGTTAGATTCCGAGGACGTAAGAAATGAAGACCTTTGAGCCTTTGCTAAATTACTCCATTAGAGACAAAGCAGCAGTTTAACTTGGTCAATGTTCTTCCAATTGTTGTAGGACGGTCAGACGTATTTAGAGGAGCTTGTGAAGGATATCGTTCAGTGGCTCACATCCTCTTCTGGGCTTAAACCTGAACGTAGTCTCCATAGCAATGGCCTCCTCAGCACCCTCAGTCAGCACTACTTCCTGTTTCTGGGTACTTTGTCTGCACAGCCGAATGGAGTCAAAATGCTGGAGAAATGTGGGGTTTTCCAGTGGTGAGAACACGCTATTTATAGAAACTTCATGAAAAGGTTGTGATTACAACACTTTCATGATAAATTTACCATGTTCCGAAAAAAACATACCTTAGAAAATGTACGTACTGTGAAGACGAATTACGCAGTTATTAATATTGTTTAAAAGAATGTATTTATATTTTCATTAAATGCGTTAAATGGAAGAAAAGTAGTCGTCTTTGCTGTTTGTAATACAACGTCTGAGAGAGTAATGGCAAAGCTTTCTGTCTTATGATCACTATAATCAATCTCTCAACATTTTATCTATTTTTTTGGAAAGTTTTAAGATGGATATCGTGGAAAAATATAAACGTTTTACCCAACTGTGATGACTTCAGACTTCTCAGAATCTGTAAATTTGAAAAAGGTTGATAAACTGCATTAAAAAATGAATTAGTCCTGGCATGTTAATACTTTGCTACCAAAGTAGCAGCTTAGTTTAACTCTTTTTGCTTTTGATTTGTGTTTTTGCAGTCTCTTGAGCTTGTGCTCAATGAAAAACCAGGATCACCTGCTAAAACTAACGGTCTCCACTCTGGACTACAGCAGAGATGGACTCGCTCGCGTCATTCTGTCCAAGATCCTCACAGCAGCCACTGATGTAAGAGCATGTTAATTTCATTTCTGTTATTAGAGCATGGTTCTTATAGTACACTAAGTCTAAAACCATAAACATTTTTTTTAAACAAAAGATCTAGCAAAAATAAGAGAACGTTAACTGAGAATGACAAAAAAGTTTTAAATGGTAAATATAAAAATAGAAATAATTGAACATTTTGTACAAAAAATCTATAACAGTATATCTGTAAAAAATATAAATTGCCTTATAATTCCAGAAACTTGTATATAAAACATGTTAAAATGTTTTTGATGCTGCAGTTATATGCATTTGATTAATGTTCAGTAATACAACAAACGATAACACTTTATTTTAAGGGTCCAGAATAATGCATTAGTTAAGCATTAATTAATGGTTAATTTGTTCACAATTAATA
>JAUMHR010000049.1:24172506-24214216 GCA_032361145.1 Enteromius fasciolatus
TTAATTTGTTCACAATTAAGCATTAGTTGAGCAAAAACACACTAGTAATTAATGATTAACTTAACATTTTAATCATTCATTACCAGTGTGTTTTTGCTCAACTAATGCTTAATTGTGAACAAATTAACCATTAACTAATGCATTATTTTGGACCCCTATTCTTAATGTTACCATACTTTTAATCAGCAAAAATGCATTACATTGATCGGAAGTGAAAGTAAACTTTTTTTTAATTTTACGAAAGATTTTATTCCAGAAAAATGCTGTTATTTTCCTCAAAAATCACTGATTCCACAAAAATATTAAGCAGAAGTTTTCAACACTGATAAGAAATCAGCATTTGATTTACAAAAACATGCAGCATTTGTGAACATATTTAAGAAACATGTTTAAATCATTCCAGTTCCAAAATTATGAAAGGTAATGTACTTTGTTAACATTTCAAGTTCTTAACTGCAAAATTGGTCCCTGTTACTTTGTGTTACCCATAAAGCCTACAAGTACAGAATAGAAATCCCCTCCAGAACATGTTTTACCTTCTGAGAGAACATTTTTACCATGTCTATCATAACATGCAAAACCAAAATAAAGTACCTGACAGATATCGCAAAATGTCAAGTATCAAAAACTGCAGTTGAATTTCACAACACAACACTGGTCTTTAAAAGCTGTTTTGCAGAAGGAAATGGGGCCTCTTAAAAACATGCCGGTGACATCAGGATGCAGTGATCTTGCTGAGCATCTCTGAGATAAGATCGACAGCTCTGGCTTGTTTGCTTCTGTGAGTATAAAAGAACACGGCACTGCGTCTTCAGGCTTCGGAAGTGACATAGTCACTCGAAAAGCCCAAAATCTCTGACTCCTGATTTGTGGCTTCAGTCTCCAGCTCCTCTGAAGGCACAGAGGAAACGTAAGTAAAGTTTGTGTGGTCTGTGGTAAGATGGCAGGATGGCAGCGTGACTTTAGGAGTGATAAATGAACACCTCGGGTCTTCTGCATGCGTCAACCACGATTTCTCCGTTGGCATGGGTTGCACGTCTAAAATCTCGACGTCACACCATTCACAGTCCTCTATCATCAGAGTACGGATCTTTTCACTCGCCTAAAAAGAACAGAAAATTGTCATTTTCAGCTCTGTCTAGTCATGTAATCAATTTTGACAATTTTGTCATCATACCTACTTTAAACTAAACACTAATCTTATCCCTAAGCTTATAGTTAGTACCTAGTTAATCAGTATTACTCAAGTTTTTTCAGAGTAATACTTCACAATAAGCTTTCATTTGACATTAATCAACTGGGTTAAAGGCAAGGTATACGGTTTCTGGAAGACAAACTCGCCCCTACCCCAAAAGGGTCTTGCCCCTTTGATAGCTCCACCTCACACATGCATATCTTAAGCAACCCAGTCAACGAGCGGGTTTTGGGTCATTTGGGCGGTTTTCAAACATGAATAATATAGACTAATTAGTTAACATACAAGCCCAAGTGTACAAGCTGCATCCAAGCAGCTGGGGCTGATGTTGACGTCACGGCCGCTTCCAGAGTTGAGGATTCAATCAGGAGTGACGGGTGTTTAGCGCGATAAAGGATGTAGAACTGTATAGTGATCATGGCTAAGTAAGTATGGTATAGAGCAGAGTTTTATAGTTTTATAGAGCAACTACACCTGTTGAGGGAGAGATGACATGAAGAGTCATATCACTGCAACTTTAAAATCAGAGCACAGTTAAATAAAAATCTTTTCTCTTTCATACGGTTCAGATTAGTATTGAAATCTGCTCGACTGTGCAAAGTTTTGTATAATGTTCAATATAAACTTCAAAGACTTCCTGGTTCTGTGTGAAAGGTAAGTGCGTTGTTTTTTTTATTTATTATGTCAGCCTATCACGCAGTATGCATCTCAAGGCATTACACTATATTGGATATTTTTTGCAGTAAAATTCTGACTGTTGACATTGAAAATTATGCAGTTTTTGAGAGCACCGTTTACTTTTATGCAAAAACCTACAGTACCAGTACCGCTCAAATTAAGAAACATTATCACAAATTTACAGTTGTGAATTTGGGCCAATTTACTTGTACCAATGTACATTTAATTTTAATTAAAGAACAGTGTCACAGACTGCCGCTTTAACTTCATGTACAAAAAATAAGAGAAATAACTAAAAAATAATAACTATATACCTTAAACTAATAAAAATTAAGTTATTCAAACTTTCAAATTAAAAACCATTCTACTAAAATAACACTGGCCCAACATCACTCTAAAACCAACATAGCCAACCTAGGCTTGTTTAAGCTTTAAAAAGAAATAGACACAGTGCTGTTATATTATTGTACGGCATCAATGTGATACATTACTTCATAAAGATCCTCATCCAGGTCCAGTGCTTTTATGTGCAGAAAGCTGAACGATTCTTTTGGAAATCTTATCCTGGAAATGGTGGAGAAAGACGTCATTAGTGTCAGAGAAGTACTGCCCATCACTCACATATTGTATCTCAGCAGACTTACAGGTTTCTGTACGACCACAGACAAACACAACAACCCACCAACACCAGGAGAGGAACCAGAACCTTCACCGTCAGCAGGTAATCTAAGGAGAGAATTATTCCTTCCATTATTATAAATCCATTGCTATTCAACGAGTCTTCAAACTGGTTTTCTTTAAAATACAAATCTTGTGTAATCCCAGCACATTTAAAACTGGCATATCATTTAATTTCAGTCACGTATGATTTTCCATGAAAAACACTCAAAACATTACAGAAGCTATCCGTTGTGAATCGGGGATAAAGTAAGGCCATCGTTTTGAAAACTGGCTGGTTATGTTCTTGCTCAAATTTTGAATTTTGGTAACTAAAAAAGTTAAGACTACAGCTTTAAATTGTAATAAGATTTCACAATATTCATTTGAATCAAATAAATACACCCTTGGTGAGCATAAGTGATTAGTTTTAGACGCTATTATAAAACGCCTCTGTCTCTTTCCTGTCAGCGTAAATCAGTTTCTGAGCTCACAGTTCTGTCTGGTTCTGAAGGTGGCGGTGGTCTTCGGTCCACAGCCTGCAGACGTACATGCTGCCAGCTGAAATGTGTACTGCCGGTTCTCCTCGAGACCGCTGACTGTCCAAGACTTGCTGTGAGGACCTTCCACATCTGTGTTTTTTTGTAAACAGCACAGACAAGAAGGTTGCATGTGATAGAGAGAAGAGATTAAAAACAGCGGTGGGGTGTTGTTTTGTCATTCTGGACTGCTGTTGTATACTGTCAAAAATAACAGTGTAAAGTGTAAAGCAAGTGTCCTGAGAAGCTGCCCATGCACACTGGCTGCTGTTTTTTTGACACCATTTTAGCATATAAAGCTATATTGATGGGGCATGTTGCTGATTTCAAATATTTAAAGTGTGTGTGGCAAGCAGATTTTGAGATTTTGAATATTTTTGGACAATGAAAAGGGATTATTTTGAAAGGAGTTCAGACTTACTGATATAAGAGCCGGCCTCTGGATAGTCTTGTATCGTAATCGCATATCCTGTGATGAATCCAGTGTGATTTGGATCATTCTCATTGAAACTCCATTTCAGCTTTACAGATGACCGTGTTACGTTTGGGCTAGAGTCCAGTGTAGGGGGAAGCGTGGGCTCTGCAAAACACAAATAATGCATGTGTTAATATTTATTTCGTAATATGACTGTGTTGTATTGCACAATGCAGGTGCATCATACCAAAGATGTCAATTTTATGCAATTTCCACTGCAACGTAGCGTCTTATTTTGCAAAGCAGAAATAAAAGTTTTTTTTTTCTGTGAAAGTGTGATACTGTACTTCTGATATATTACAAGAATAACAGTGCAGTTAACGGTCAAACTATTTGTGTTTCAAACCAATGTGTTTATGGATATGACAATATATTAAAGTAATATGATAACAAATAAGAGAAGCAGCATAACATACTGTTTTTGTACAGGTAAAATAACTGTAAGGGAATGACTTGTATTAGATATAATGTGGACTGACGGCTGTTTTGTGTGCGTGCACTCTTACTCTGCTCTTCTAAGTATCCGATCTGTTTCTCGTGACGTCTGTGTCCCTCAGCGCTACACCCGTAGATTTCAAATGCATATTGAACTCCTGCTTTAAAATCCCCTGTAAACATTTAGTTTTACTTTGATTGTGAACAAATCTTAAGATAATGTCAAATAACACAACACATTAAAATAAGCTTAAAAAATACTTTTTTTGCTTTAAAGAACCAGGATTCTCTTCCTTGAATAACCTGCATATATGAGGTAGCCAAATTTTAATTATGTATTTAATTTGGGTGTTATTTCTAGAACGGGAAAAATCATGTTTTTAAATAATAAGGACACTTATTGTGATTGCCAGAATTTTACAATTGCAACATTTTTAGTTGTATGGAGTAAACATTACTGTACATTTAATTATTTGATATAATGATAACATGTATATAAATAAATTATAAAAAGACAACAACAAAACAATTTTACAGTATTTTACCGTAACGTTACATTAAATTGTAGGGGAATTATCAGTAATCAATTAACAGGTTTTTACTGTAGCATTTTTTCCACTGATCTATAATATATAGATCAGTGATTTTTACTGTTATTTTACTGTTACTGTCATTTTTACAGTGGAGTTACTGTATGCCAAGCTATTATCAGCTAAAATTCTGACTAAAACACTTTTTAAAATCCATATCTACTGTATAAAAAAAAGTACAAATGGAAAAGGAAAAAAAGTATATAAATCCAGTTTTATATAAATGTGTTTTGAAGCTTCAGTAAGCATCTTGCAATGCATTCTTGTATTGCCTTATCTGTAAAGGACACATGCAACTGAAATAAAATAGAATAAAATAGAAACATTAAATGAATACTGTAAGTTTATATTTTATGTATGTATGTAATATATTTTTTATGCTTGATAACTATCCCTAAGCTTCTCGCAGTGCAAAAGTGTTATTATGAAAAATTATATTATTTTAAGAATACAGAATTATGTACAAACACAGCGTTCTACCTGCATTCAGGTTTAAGGAGGTCTGATTAGCTGGGACTTTTATCCACTGTAAGTCGCAGGGGAGCGCAATACCCAGCATGCACCAATCTATGGTGTAACCACATGTGGCAGCAGAGTCCCTCGTCCAGGTCAGCTGGAATCCCTTTTCATTACCCATAATCCTATTCTCCCTCAGCATGCCGACTGCATCAGTAACAACAGCGAGTTATATGATGTTATACAGAACACACTGTAACGTTGAGTATGAGCTTTGTCACCTGTATGTCGTGCAGGAACAGTGATGTGGGCTGCTACAGATAACCCAGATTGAATGATGGCCCTCACTGTGATGTCACTAACATTGATCTCTCTGCTTAGTTGCACCTGTGTCTGTGTGACGTTTATGCACATGCTCTTCTCTCTGTTTCTGTTGCTCACACACACCTCATAGACTTCAATAGATAATTCTGAGGCACTGCTGACCTGAGGAAGAGTGAATAATGTTAACACATATACAGCATATACAGTTGAGGTCAAAAGTTGATTGTGAGGTGACAATCTGTTACCAAAATTCACATTAAAGACGTTTACATATAGACCACGAGAGAAAATAATAGTTGACTTTAGAAAAATGACCCAGTTCAAAAGTTTACTTACACTTGATTTTTAATACTGTGTTGTTACCTGAATGATCCACAGCTGTGGGTTTTGTTTTAAGTGATTGTGCTTTAAGAGCCAAGGGTGAAAACAGAATGGAGAATTGTTTTTTTTGTTTGTTTTTTAAAGTACTGCCCTTCAGAGGCTACAGAAGATAGTTACTGTACATATTTCCCAAAATATACAATAAGGTAAATTTACCCTGATCCCTGAACCTTAATCCAAACATTACCACACATATGTAATAAAATGTTTTTATCTAAAATAAACTAATATTGTCAACAAAATGTATTGAAAATACATTTTACATTTACCCAACGAGTGTTTAAGTTCTGAAATGTTTTTTTTTGTATTTAATGTTTTTTTTTTTTATGTATTTGAACATATATTTTCTTAAGTTGTACAACATACAGTGGGTACGGAAAATATTCAGACCCCCTTAAATTTTTCACTCTTTTTTTATATTGCAGCCATTTAAGTAAATGTTTTTCCTCATTAATGTACACACAGAATATGTAGGACCATGTGATGTTTCAGTTTTCTTTTTAATAAATCTGCAAAAATGTCAACAATTCTGTGTTTTTCTGTCAATATGGGGTGCTGTCTGTACATTAATGAGGAAAAAAAAATAACTTAAAAGATTTTAGTAAATGGCTGCAACATAACAGAGAGTGAACAATATAAGGAGGTCTGAATACTTTCCGTACACACTGTATATTTAGCATACAGTATGTTCAAAATTTCTCTTTTTATTCTGTTTGGAACGAAAGCATTTAGTAGAATCTTTATGCTGATCTTCTGAAATTAAAGCAGTGTTGATATTGATAAATAAAACCTAAAAATAGTTTTCACTAATTAGAATAAAACATAAATCTTAGATCAAACTATAACTTTTAAATTGTTGCCATAGCAATTTTTAAGTTGAAGTACTAAAATAACTAAAACTAAAAAGTCCAAATAATGAAATCCCTAAAATAAAATAAAATGACAGGAGCCCATACTGTAACAACATTTCTAAACTTAAAAGTAAAAATGTATTCAAATTATTAATAGATACAATAATAGTAGATAAACAATACTAAAAGAACACTCAATCATCAGAGATTCATTTGCGGTAACACACAAATATTTGTAAAATCTGTTTATAATTGAATTATAGTGATTATATGATTCATAACAATATAATTGTAATCAAGTTCTGCACATCAAAGCTGCTGCCTGATAATAAGATTACGACTCCAGAGTGCTGAGGTTTGTTACTGGTCCATTGATTGTTTCTTAGCCAAACAAAATGACATAAAATACTATGCATGGTGAATATTTTAAGATTAAAGAATGTCAAAAGCATCAACTTACTGTTTTCCACAGCAGTTTGACGGTCCGATTGGAATAATTACTGAATTTTCTCCACAGATCTATGGTCACTAGAGGCTCTGCAGAAAAAAAATAAAAACGGTAATATAACCAGTCATACGGGTCTATTTTTGACATCATCATTAGCATTTTACATCATACAATTTATATATCATCTGGAAGCTGAATAAGCTTTCCATTGATGTATGGTTTGTTAGGATAAGACAATATTTGGCAGAGATACGATTATTTGAAAACTGGAATCTGAAGGGCAAAAGAATCGAAATGCTGAGAAATTCACCTGAAACGTTGTCTAAATGAAGTCCTAAGTAATGCATATTACCAAACAAAAGTTACGTTTTTATATATTTATGGTATAATATTTACAAAATATTTATAAAATATTTACAAAATATTTTCATGGAACATTGTCTTTACTCGAAATCCTAATGATTTTTGGCATAAAAGGAAAATAAAAATTTTCGCTATTGCTACAAACACCCATGCCACTTGAGACTGGTTTTGTGGTCTAGGGTCACACACACACACACACACACATATATATGTATATTCTCCATCTATACTCCCATGACTTTTACCTGTGTTGAATGATTTTTCTGTTGTCCATCGGCCCCAGTCGTTCCCCTGTACTGCACAGCGCCCCCTAACAGAGTACTGCGCGCTGGGCTTTAGGGGCTGTAGTCTGAACGCATAAGACTGCATTGAGTCAGACCCATTCTTATCTAAACCCTGTAAGACAACAACAACACTTGAACACAGGATGTGCTTCAGCGTTTCTGTAAAGTTCATTTTGTTTATCTGATATGGCAAGTGTTTTGATCAGTTTTCACACGATCGATCAAACTTATGAAACTTCCTCTTGTCGTATTGTTAATGCCATCACTTAATTTGGAAATATAAAAAACATGTTTGTGCAACAGGAAAACACCTTAAAGGAGGAGGGTTTTGCTGAAAATTCACCCACCCTACAGGCCATTCAAGATGTAGATAAGTTTGTTGCTTTAGGTGCTGTCAGAACAAAAGTTCACAAGACTGATCGATGGACTGGAGTGGTGTGGTGTGGATTACATGTGGATTATTGTTTAGACTCTCATTCTGACGGCACCCATTCACTGCAGAGCACCCATTGCTGAGCAAGCCATGTAATGCTATTTCTCCAAATCTGTTCACATGAAGAAACAAACACATCTACATCTTGGATGGCCTGATTGTGAGCACATCTTTGGTCAATTATTCCTTTACCTGTATCATCCCTCCTGGTTTAAGTTCAATCTGGCATACCAGCAGAAGTCCTTTGAAACTCCCATCCAGCTGCAAGATCACACTTGAATCAAACACACCTGCATTCACTTCAAGATGCCGAGGGACTGGAAAAACTGAAGTCAAATGGATTACTAACTAAATAATTTTGTTATTATTTATGAAACGATTATTTAAAGCAACTTCCAATGCTTGAGGTAACGCACCTCGAGCTTGGGTACAATGGTGGTAGTTCATTTGGTATTTCAACTTACAACCTTTTGTTTCGTTCAGATTTTAAACTATCATCAGGTATCTGATCTTTCTAATAAAATTTTCACATAGAATGATTGCTATTCACCTCTGTCTGTGATATTGAATATGTAGGTCTCACTCTCTTGCCCCAGACTGTTTGTCACAAGTAGTGTGATGTTGTAGGTCATCTTCTGTTGGATGACATTAAAACCGCAGGATGCATCATCTTGGTTTTTCACATTACAGTCGACAGACTCTGAGTCACTGAATACAAGCAAAAAATGTGATTATATTCGTAATGAGTCAAACTGAACACTGAAACACATTAAAAAAAATCATACAATAAGATAATGCTAATACTGTCATCATTCGTCCACTCATTTAATTTCAAACCTCTACGGCCTTCTAATAATCCCAAATAAAGCTATTGAACTCCAAAGTTCTTCCAAAATTTTTCTACAGAAGTTAAATATTAATGATAATCAGATAGGCTCTTGCAAACCATTTGGTAGTAAAGTGTTGCATAAGTATGTGTATTTTGTACATTTGCAACTGCTAGTTATCAGTTAGTCAGAAGCACCAAAATAAAGCGTTTACACGCTCGAATGACAACACTGTAAGTGATTCCCATCAGTTAATAAAACATTTGTGGTCTTGAAGGCCATTTGAATTCTCTGGCCAAAAACAGGAAATGTAAGTAGACAAGTGGTCAAGTGCAAAAACCACAATTGTGTGTTATTTAGACAGCCCCAAAATCAGACTAACCTGATCAGTAATGTGTTCTTCCCAAATAGTTTATGAGCTCTGCTCATGTTCCAGAAGCAGTATGCATGTCTCATGTCTTCAGTCTCACATCTAAAATATAGTGGTTTCTCAGGAGGAACTGAAAAAGGTTTAAAAGAAGTCGATATCTCTTATCAGAAATCTCCCATCATGCTTAAAAGAAAACATTTATAATGGATTACTCTTGCATGTTTTTAATTTACTGAAAAGTTTCTTTAAAATAAAGAAAAAACACTGATTCCTTTTTTTTTTAAATCTAATACAGTGGCAATAAGAAATATTTATATCACTTTTGTAACTTCCAAAGAGGCTGCGGGATGACTTTAAATTTTCTGAATAATTTTTGCTTATATTTTTTGCATTTGTAATGCTAAAAAATTAATTGAGGTGAATTAAGTAATACGTGTAAAGACCAATAAATAAATATTAAAAGATATATACAAAATCAAAAACTAACTAACTAATAAAAAAACATTAAAAACTGGCATCTCCATCATAAATATAACAGAAATAATGTAAGAAATATTTTGCCTATGGTGGCATTTAAATTGTGTTGGACAACAGGATTCTTAATACTTACAAAACACAAAATTAATTGTTACATTACTCTCGTTATCGCAGTAGAAGTTGACACCAAATGAATTTGTGGCCTTCATGTTTTCCACTCGAATGGCTTTGACCTGTGAGCTTATGTTGATGACTCTGTAGGGAGTGTTGCCGAAGAACATAGATGTGATGTGTGTCTCTTTGGGATAAATGCAGCAGAACATCACTGTGGACCCCGCACGAAGCACCTGCTCCTCTGGAAACATCTTAATTTCATTGTGGGCCAAGTTCCTCTCCCCTACAAGAAATGTATAAATAGGGATAAATATCCAACCACTCCATTTTGACAATGGTCTATGAATGTGCAGAAATCAACACAATGCTACTGTCACGAGGATGGTTTTCTGGGTGTTGTTATGTGATTGATCAGGGTGTTTAATGTGTTCTATGCTATGGTTTAGGTGGTTGCTGTTTAACTGCTGAGGCTGGTTGACCAACATGCTCTAAGAAGTGCACACTCATCACTGACAGTTGAGAGGAACACAACAGGCAAGTTTAATGTCAGGACATCATGGATGAAAAGAAGAAGTTATGTGACACTACATCTATGTGCTCATAAATACAGTAATAGCGTGAAACAGTATTACAATTTACAACAACTGTTTTGTTTAAGTATGATTTAAACAGTAATTTATTCCTGTGATGCAAAGCTACATTTTCAGAACCATTACACATGAGTCACATGATCCTTCAGAAATCATTGTAAAACGCTGATTTGCTGCTCAAGAAACATCTCCTGTTTAATATCAATGATGAAAACTGTTGTGCTGCTTCATATTTGTGCTGGGAGGAAAAAAACATGATATATACTCTAATATTTGGGGTATGCGTGTGTTGTACAGTATATATATATATATGTATATATTTAGCAAAAAATGTATCATAAGTGACAGAAATCGTCGAATTTTACAAATGATTCTATTTACAATAGATGCTGTTCTTTTCTATTCATCTAAGACTCCTGAAAACACAGGTTCCACAACATATTAAGAAACAAAAACGTTGATAATAATGAGAACCGTTGTTAATAACTGAGCAGCAAATCGTTGTATTAGAATGATTTCTTACGGATCATGTGACACTGAAAACATGATGCTGTAAATTCTGCTTTGCATTTTAAATATATTCCATTAGAATATACTGTTATACTGTATTTTTATCAAATAAATATATACAAGTATCCCAAACTCTCCAAGTTAAACTTTTGAACCTTCAAAAGTTATTTCATTTCCTTTTTGATCACGTAGCCTACTTTTGAAATGAAGTTTATATATCCTACCGTAGTTGGTTTTCCATGAACTCCAAGAGCTGGGTGGTGAAGCACCAGAGATGAGTCTTATTCTAACCGAGTGATTGACACAGTTCAGCGGGAGCTGTGAGGTCCAAACCAGTGTGTGAACTGCTTCCAGTGATCCTCTGCTTACATTCATCTGTGGACAGACTGTGAACACTTAGTCCAAAACACAACAATCAGATGATAATGTGATAGGATCTAACAACTGATGTGTTTACGCACGCTGTCGACAATATCCATGTTTATTGTGCGTCCAACTTGTATTTCAAATGCTTGATTTCTCTGTTCTTCATTCTGGTTCATCATCCACTTCACCTCCAGCCTCCACATGTCCAAAGCCTGAAGTTCAACAACGTCTGGCGCATCGACTGTATCTGTGGTTATAAGGATTTAAGTATTGTGAAGCTGTACACTAAGAGAGATGCAATTAGTAATACATAGACATTTTAGAAATATTATACTGCAAGGTGTGACCAATGAATCTGAGTTGTCCTCATTTATATCTGACCTGAAGAAGAATTCCAGCCTTTAACATTTTCGAAAAGGATGAAAACTGTAAGCATCAGTGTCCAATGGAGAATCATTTTGGTGGATGTAAAACTCTCAGCATCTGCTCTGAGGTTCTGTCAGAGTGTAGGAAGTGTTAGTCTATAAACCGTTAAAGTTCTCCTCCTACTGCTGCCTTCCGTTTGAGGTTAAGGAAGCATGCCTCCAGACTTACATTTATTGCATGTGAGTCATGAAGTAAGAGTGATGCACTTGCTAATTAAAATTTTAATGCTGTTTCTCAAACCACCGTGGAAGGTACCAAAAGCTACAACGACAATAAGCCATAAATGGCTATGTCATGGTTGTAATAATTAATTTAATCGTGAAGCTGTGCATCTTTATATTAGCACAGAGTGCCATCTACAGGCCATTGATGGAAATGCTGCAGATGCCTAAAGATTCTGACAGCAACATTTTTGACACCATGAAATAATCTTCAGTTTAGTCAATTTAATTAAATCACAATCGAAGAACGCACTCTTCAGTCAAAACAGCTCTTTAATCTCTCAATTCTCACAATGTTTATTTCAGGATTTTGTTTCGTTGTTATTTAGGGATATATTTAACATGAATGTTTACCCGGTTTCACAAACAGGGCTTAGTTTAAGCCAGGACTAGGCATTAGTTAAATTAAGATATTTAACCAACTTTTACAAAAATGCCTTATAGGAAAATATTACAGGTGTGCATCTTAACACAGAACAATGACACTGACATGTTTTAAGATATGTCAGAGCAAGACAGCTCAAACATGAAATTTAGTCTGGGACTAGCTTAAGCCTTGTCTGTGAAACTGGGGGTAAATGTTTACGTCATTAATCATTCGATTAAATTGATATTTAATATTTGGGATTTAGATTATTTTTGTTTAGTGTGCAATTATCATGTATGCAATTATCTTTAAACTATTTATCATAATATTTAATGTGCACATCTTTTTTTTTTACATTTGAATAAATTTTTAATACTTTTTTGTGTAGTTTAAACAACTTCAGCTGTATTTATTTTTTATTTTAGTTTATTTTCCCTTTCTTTTATTTACCCTGCTACTTGCACCTTATTTATTGTGGTTAGGCCTAATAAATGTTTGTGTACCGTAAGTACACGCTGCGGTGATGCCAATATAGTTTTGTTTACTAATTATGAATATCCTTGGTTAAAATCATTCGCATTAACTTTGGTGTTGGCTCAATGGTTCAACCACGTCACGAAGCCGCCCACGCTCCGACCGTGGCCCGTCCCATCTCCTGTCCCCTCCGTCCAGAAGCCTTGTTGAACAAATCCATAGAAAATGAGGCGAGTGCAACTCAACAACTACTGAGAAGGGAAAACATGGGCGTGGTTTAGCTATCAAAAGGTTGATTCTGATTGGTCAGATATATAGGAGAGTAAAAAATAATTCTCTAGTTCTAATTTTTCGCTCTGTATTTCCAACTCAATGGCTATATTTTTTTCAGCATAAATTTATTCCTATATAAATTATTGTGTACACTGCTGCTAAAGAATCACATTGTCACACGGTAGCCGTTACTTTTCTCAGCGCTGGTCGAGGTGAACTAATCACTTGTACTTGTGATGATGAAAGGGAACGGCATAGTATTTAATATTTTTACAAAGATTACTTTGTTGGCGAATTTTCATTTGCTTAGTAAGTATTAAATCAGTGTCGTCAATAGATTTAAACGATTATACTGACTGGCATACAAATGTCTTTAATAAGATCATAACATGCTGAGATATGAACGCGGAGGACGCGGTCTTGAGCCGACAGTCGCCCCCTGGAGGACAGCAGATTTTTGTCGCATAATGAACGGTTAGTAGAGTGCTTCGATCCAATCCTGAAGCGATTCTGGGAATCCGGCTCGGTTCCCCCAGTTTAGATACCCGTCTGGAAGGCCATGTGCTGTCATTAAATCAAACGCTCGTTTAATGGATATAACCGGGTGATTTCGAAGACATAAGGATACCAAGACATCAAGGTAACAGTCTGGGGAAATGTTTGTTTTTTTTAACGTCAGAAATGTTTATCTGTATCGACTCGTGACGTTTGTGTTTTTGTTTTCTGAATATATCGAGTTATAATAGAAATACAGTTATCATACCGAGATTTTTAGCGGTGAAATCCATAACGTAAAGCTATTTATAAGATTAGTTAGAGTGGCTTTCGTGCTAACGTTAATACTGGACAAGGCCATTTCGTTTGAGGCATTTGAATTTTGCTGTTTTCTAACTGTTCTAATCGAATGAAGCGAATTCAATGAATTTTATTGATTTAAATTTGCTTGTTTTTTTTCTCTCAGCACGTTCTCTATGCTTTTCCATGTATATATTTAGTGATTTTTCTTATTTTAAAAACTATAGTTACACATACACATGTATAGTTGTGTATACATAGTATGTGTTTGTGTGTGTGTGTGCGCGTTTCATTGCTGTGCTGTTTTGATAAGTGATTTATCATAAAATGTATTTTTCTGTTTAGCAGGTTATATTTTAAACCAGAATACATTACACTGCCCATGTTACCCAGCACAAGGATTACCATTAAAACAACAATATAAATTGTATTTTTAAGCATTTTCATCAAATTCTTACTCCGCCACTTCTAAAAAAGAGACAATTGTAGTGCATCATAGTAAAGTGATGGTGTCAGATCAGATGGTTATACCTTGTTTTCATATGTACCATGCTGTATTTATGTGGCAGTACTATCCTGCTTGTTTATTAGCTCATGTAAAGTGAGCTATATACCAGTCCCATGAGATGATTTGATAGCATTTTTGTGAATGGAAGGTTATTTTCTGAGTCAACAATTACAGGACAATTTCCTCTGATGATACACCTTTAGCATTGTTTATGTTGACTGTATGAATCAGTGAGGAAGTTATTACACAACAGTTTTGTACATATGAGGTCCTTTGAACTGTTAGTAAACAGATCCCGCAGTCCATAATTAGCAGAAGTGGAGTCTTGATCTTGTGGTGTCGGCCTGGAGACCTAAATATTCCGTCATCGTTTACTCTGGAAGATTGAGATGTTAGGCAGAATGCTGTCGACTGTCTGCCTCAGTCAACAATTACTATAATATCTTGAAAGTGAAAAGTGAACGGTGACTGCATCTGTCATTATGCCAAATATCTCATCTACATTCTTGGAGCAACATAAAAATGAGTAATTAAATGATAACAGGATTTGATTTTCTGGTGGACTGTCCCTGAAGTGATATGATGTTGGAGATCTCAGAGTCTCTGTGTATCAATTGAGTCATTTCTAATACATATGAAATACATTATATATTGTGTATATATTACTTAAGGTGACTTTTTGGTTATCCTTCGTGTTATTTTAGTATTATTTATAAACCATTAAAGCATTTTGAATTAACTTTTTATATTATAGTAGTAGTTTTTTTATTTATTTAAAAAACCTTAAAATATTTTTTTTTTTTTCATCTTATATTTATGTATATATTTTTTTTTTTATATTTTACATTTATTTCAAATTTTTAAAAATGTTTTTTATAGTTTTAATTAAAAATAACAACACTTGTTACCCTTTTAAAGTTTGTCATGTGGTCTATTTAAAGTAAAATGTGGTAAACCTTTGAATTGCGACAGTCTTCCTGTTTTTTTCAGGTTTATGAATCCATGAAACTCATTCAGTTGTGTAGGTCTGTGCGATATGGGAGGAAGGAAGCCATTACAGCGTTCTGTTCTGGACAGATTGTCATTGTTCTCAGCGTGTGTAAATGCCCTGGGTGGGAAAGAAGGGCAGTTGTTCATAGTTCATGTAAAACTCAGAGCCTTCATGTATTCCAGAGAAATGTTCTGAGCTCGGTCTCCGCAGTTCCTTTAATAAAAAAAAAATGCTGCATATTATTCTCCTTTTAGTTTATTTTAGATTACACCCAGTTTATTTTAAATGTGTGTCTTTAATTTGGTAGCACAACCAGTATATTTGTTGTTAAATACTGATTAGTGTTATTTGTCGAAGGCTGGTTAGTGCTGGTGTTTAGTATTAGTTAGACCTATACAGTTATAACTTGTTGAATTAGCTTTTATTTGAGTTGTTTCAGTTTTTATTTTAAATGTAGTTTAATTAATAAAATTAGTTTTGTGCTTTAGTTACTTTTTAGTAGTTTTTGTTCATTTTTCACTATTTTTCTGAAGTTTTATTTATTTTTATTTTAGTCTTAAGCTAATTTCTAATTTTATTTTATTTTTTTTATATTTGTTTTACTTTATTTCAGCTTTATTTGTTGAAATGCAGTCACCTAAAAAAATGTACAGAATTGTCAGAATATATTTATTGTGGCTGCTTTGTCACCTTGAGCTCTTCACTGTTTTTTTTTCTCTGTATAGTGTAGTTCTTGTCCCCATAAATATTGTCAATATACTAATAACTTAATCATAATTGCTAACTGTTTTTGTAATGGTAGCTTGAATGCATTTAAGCTGAAAATTGTGAATAGCATGTTTCACTGTGTTGTAGCTGTCCAAGCGTTTGATACAACATTCCCATTGTACACTGAAGTTTCACACTTCACGGAAGACCCACCAATGCTGCCAATGCAAACATTGAATTCCAGCGCCCTGCCGAGGTTTAGACATGCGTGGGCTGTTGTATTTGGATGATTAGGGTGATATGATGAATCTGTGAGAAATGTGGTAACCTTTCAGGCTGTAAACAAGTCGTGCAATATATATATATTTGATTCCTTCCAATCATGACGTTTTGTTGGTGATGCAAGGAAATGAGCTGGCAGTGAGCCTGGGTTTTGTAGGTGAAGCGGTGTTGTTTTGCAGCCCTTGTTTCGGTAAAAAAAAAAAAAATTCAATATCTGTTTTCCTGTTCTTTGCCCCTTGGCAGTTCTAGCCGGTGGAGGATTAAAGAGATCTGTCAGCAAGACCATTGTGAGCTCTCTAACAAAACCACAAACAAGGTCTCAACACACACGTAATGGCCTGTTTTATCTTTAAGCGCATGGTTCCCCGATCTGATATGAAGTCAATATTGAGAATCCTGTTCACAAAGGATGTTTGTAATGTGAAAACGTGTTTTTTTTATATGGAAAAAAACTCCACCTTTTGTTCCCTTGAAATCGAGTTGATAGAGTGTCTGTTTCTAAGTTTTACAGTGCAAACTATTCTTTAAGAGTACCATGATTAAAATGCATCAAAACAATTTAGTCAACCTTACTATTTGATTAGTCTGTTTTCCTTCACAAACAAGATTTTTATGTTATCTAAAGAAGATGTGAGTGGTACGTACTGTATATGTGTTCTGGGTAGCTGCTTTCATAGTGTCCTGTAGTACTCTGGTAGATGGGCATTTGCTCTATTGTTTGGTATAGTACTGGATTGCTAACAAGCTGAAGATGAATAATTCCCTGGGTTTAGGTTTGCTCCGAGTTTGAGCAAAAGTAATGATGTTTGCTAAAGCAAGAATAACCACAAAATATGTTTATTGGTTATTCAGTTTTTTTTTTTGAATAGCCCAAATTTGCTATTCTTCTAAAAATATTTATTTTTTTTCTTCTTCTTCTTTCTTGGCTTCTAAACTGTTTCTTTTTCTTGCATGCAGGATTGGCTTCAGTTTCAGTATGAGGTTGTGTTTGGGGATTCGTTTACGGGAGGGACTGTGCTTGGAGGCTTGTTTAAACTTGCATTTGGCATCGGTACCCAAGAGCGGATCTGTCATATGAGCTATGTACGGCTTCACCCTGTGCCTGTTTGCGATCCATTTTGCAAAAGAAAAATTGCAGATTGCTGAATCTGTTGGATTGGTAGTCAGTGGCTCTTGCTAAAACCTGCTGAATATTAAGCTGTGGTGTGTAACTCATCCACAGCATTAGTCCTATATTTTCTCAAACGTGTGCTGTATTTGCTAAACAGTCAGAAGACCTTAGACCTCGATTGCACAAAGCCCTGCGAACCACTATTATGTCTAGCATTCTTGTAAAAAAACCAAAAGCCTCTTATTTGGTTTCTGTTTTCATGTGTGTTTTTTACTGCCTTGATTTAGCAGTAGGAGCTCCAGCTTTGTGCTAATTTAATCTTTCATAGGAATGTGATGTATTCTGTATTGCGCTCCTGTGAATTTACTCTGGAATGCCCTGTGCTGATAAGAGGCTCATGATGTGAGCCGCATTTTCTCTGCGTCAGGCCTCTGAGTTATTTTGATTGATCAGATAACTTATCAGAGGATTTATAAATGTGATGCTAGCAACTGAAAACATGAAAGCTCTTATTTGTTTAGATGTGTAAATTCAATTAATTTCATATTTATTTGTTTTGCGCTTCGATAAATCAACTCATCAACTTACAGTGTAAGACTCATTGCCTTTAATTGTCAATTCCATTCATTCCTGTAAAATCTCTTTAATCTAGCAACCCACATGCTGTAGCTGCTTCATAACACTTCGAAGGAAATGATGTGCATTTGATTTAATGCAGAATTTAACCAATGCGATCCAGTGGAGAGATTATAACATTAATCATATTTTCTTGACCAGGACTAACTGGGATGTTTATTGAGAACGCAGGAAAGCCATCTAGTAGTAGGAACAAGGCTGTTTTTGTAACAAAAACTAATTTATCATCCAGTAATTTATATTCTTTACTCATTCTATTAACTTAAATAACGTGGACATTTCATCTTATGTTGATGAATGCTTGGATGTTGAAAATGGCAAAGGGCCTAAGACAGATCCTTGTGTCACTACGTTACTGGCGTTTAGGTAATTCTCTGTTTGATTAACTGGTTTTCCCAAAATACCAGTATCATTTTACAGAGCATGTCGTAAAAATAAATCTCAGTAACTGTAGGTGTTTTGTGTTCTGGCAGGTGTCTTGTTTTATGGTTGAAATAACAGGTGGGGACTGGAAATTCTGGTTTTTCAGGGAATAATTGGATAACAGTTGTAGCGGTAAATAAGGTGCAGTAAGCGATTTGTGAGAAGCACTGTTGATTATTGTGTTATGGTAACTCAAAAATAGGGCAGTCTTGGCCTAATAGACAGGGAGGTGGACTTAACCCAAAGGTTGCGGGTTCCCATGTCCGGCGGGGATTGTAGGTGTGGAGAGTGGATAACAAGTCCACTCCGGGGGTGTGTCTCACTGCTCTGTGTGTGTGTGTGTGTGCACTTTGGATAGGATAAATGCAGAGCACAAATTACAAGTATGGTCACCATACTTGGCCACAAGTCACTTTACTTTCACTTTTACTAAATCAACAACTAAAAAGACGTAGGGCTGTTTTTTCCTACACTCACGATGGAGATAACTGGAGAAAACAGTTAAAACCCAAGCAAGCCTGTCCTTGCATGTCAAGCGAACCACATTTCTGAAACTTCCTCAGTTTAAATGTTTGATTTTGTAAATATTTGTCCTAAAGAAAACCAAGCATAAATTGGCAATTCCAAGTATTAAAGGTCATGGATCAAGATTTACTGAGCAGCCTACGATTTTGTAGAGGGGGTTCAAAATGACAGTCTCACCTGAGATTTGAAGAGCTGAGACAATAGCCTACGTTTTTCTGCACAAATAAAACAAAAATAACATAATTAGCCATTAGGTCTTATTGGTTTGGAACCACATGGGGGTGAATAATTAATGACACAATTTTCATTTTGGGGTGAAGTGACTCTTAAGAGTTTTTTTTTTCTCTCTCTCTCTCCTTATTTTCAAGGGTCTTATCTAGCTAGGGGCAAAACGTACAGCTCATTAGCCACTATAGTGGAATAACCAGAATATTAACATGCAGTAAAGGTAAAACTGTTTATTCGGATAGTACAGTAAAACAATATGGTAAACACAAACATTTGCAATATCAAGCAGCAAAACAAGCTGTTTTGTACAGCTAAAAATAGCTGGACATAGTTAGTACCGGAAACCAGAAACATAAAATTTGGGAACGACCACGCCTGCAGTATTTTATGCAGTAATTTCCTGTTTATATTTCTTTAGGTTTTGAAGTGCAATTTGACTCCAGCATGTTTTTGTGAGATGCACGCTAAACATTTGTGTCATTCAAAATGAGAAAAATAAGTTGTATGCAAATTCATTATCACAATTGCAAGCTGTTAATTTTGGTTTCCAGATCATATTTAACTCTCCTGAACAAATAATATTTCCAAAATGTAAGAATGTACGTAAAGCTGATGTACTTCATTAATCTCATGTTTTTGTTGCTGTAGGTGTGAGCTCTGTTCTTCAGATTGGGAGTTATTCTGCTTGTACTGTAAGCGGTTCTGGTTCGTTCAGTATGCAGGGCTGGGTGACTCTGGCTCTGTTGCTGAGCCTCGGGGTCAAACGCTCCCTCGGACAGAATGGTGAGTGTCCTCAAGATTGATCAAGACGTTTGAGACTTCTGCTTAGTCACTTCAGGTTTAACTTGGATTATGTGACGTAAATGAACCATTTAAGGGTTTTAATCTTCTTGGTTTTAACACCCACTATAAAATGTGTTCATCCATTAAATTTTGTGTTTGGTGAGATTTAAAAAAAAAAATGTTTTTGACATAAGTGCAGTTTAAAATAACTGTTTATTTTTTAATAACTGCATTTTTTTGATGCAAAGCTGAATTTGAAGTATTATTACCCCAGTCTTCATAATGTCACATGATCCTTTTTGTTTTGTTTTTATAAGATCATAATGTATTTACTGTCACACTGGATCAATTTAATGCTTTTTTGCTAAAATAAAAAGTATTATTTATTTTACTGACCCCAAACTTTTGAATAGTGTTGTATTTACTGAAAGGAGCCGTCTCTTCAAACTCATTTTTTGCTCTCAAACCTCACTTTGCATCATCTAGCCACCAACAATGGTAGTGGATAGAATAATCCCACATTATCGCAGGTTTGATTCATTAGAAGTACATGTCAGGATTTAACAAATAAAATGAATGCTTTAGTCATGTCTCCTCTCCCTCTTTTTAATGTTACAGGTGTGGGTGAACCTTCTGTGCCTCGCGGTTTAACCCTAAATCCTGATTTACGTGCACAGACTCTATCTTTGACATGGCAGAGTGACTCATCGCTTTTTGACCTTGAGATTTTCCACACCGAGCTCATGAATGTGATGCTGAATGTAAGCACTCTTAAATCCTTGCATTTGTCATTTCGGCTGTTAATCTGTTGTTGCAGATTAAAAATGCATTTGAATGTGTGCACTGAACACTAGGAATCCTTTCAGGAACATCCCTTTTGCAAAACGTCTCCACCTTCATTTCAATAACAAGAGATTAACTGCAAACCTCTGAAACCAGTTTCTCCACTCAATGTTTTCTTGTCTCGTATGAGTCACGCCCAGACATACATATTACAATAACAGCAAAACTTGATCAATGTTTGTTTTTCCATATTCCAAAATCTTTTTCTATTGGGATGATTTATTACTGCATCTCAACCCTAAAGGAATTGTCAGGGTTAAATGCAGCTCTGCCGACAGCGTGTTGACTACCACAGAAAATAATGTCTGCTGGCTTTTTATTGTAATTGCATTACTGTTCGCTTTCAACCGAGGGACGAGTCGAAATGACTTCCTGTGGTAATTGACAACATGCCACAGACTCTTGATAGATCTAAGACGTATTTGATGCAGAATATTCAGAAGTCATCACAAAATCAATACGCATTTGTTTACAATTCATAAATTCATGTTATTCCAAAGCCTTAATTAAAAAGAGATGACTTGCTCCGCTTTTCATCTAGGCTGGCAGGAAGATAACGTGAACCAAAGCCCAAATCAAGCTGTTTAGTCTTAGTTATAAGCTGTTGTTGAAGGTAAATATAATAATTCAAATCCAAATGTGTTTGTTTTTTATTTTGTAATCTTTTGTAAAATGGCCACTCAACCGGTGCATCCCTACCTTTTTAAAACATATCTCCAGTAGCTAACACATGCAGTTTTTAATAGGCAATAACAATTAAGAAAAAAAGAGAATCTTTAAAGGATATTTTGAGATGTTTTAAAGAGCGTATTTCCACATTCTGGTCAAAAAGCCGTCGCAACAATATAAAGGAGCTGTCACATTCAACTCCAAAGATGGCAAAAGTTGTGCCTCTCCACTTTTTTTAGATGCCTGGAAGTATTTAGTACGTATTTATGTAGGTGTCTTAATTTAAAAGATATAAGCCATGAACCAAACCAACCAGCAATGAGGTGAATCACAACATTAAAACCTTTGATTTGAATGTATTAAATATTTGAAAATGGGACCAAATGACAAAGTACAAAACACTACACTTGTCACTAAATAATGACATTGAAGTAAATTAGGGTTGCGAATGCTGACGGTAAGATGTAAAGGATCAATTCAGCCGTTTGGTTTTCAATACGAAGAGCGTGATGCTAGCAACACCAACGCTGAGAGTTCGATTTCCAGGACATGCAAGAACGGAGCACAATATAAGAATAAAATCATCTGCTAAATGCATGGATGTAAAACTTCTTCTTTTCATTTGTAGGAGACGGTGGCAGTTAAAGCGGATCCTGTAACAGGACTGCAGAGTTGGACCTGGCACTCACCCTTACCCTTGGAGTGCACTTCTCATTCTGTGCAAATCAGAGCACGAAACCAGCAGTCGGTCAGCCCGTGGAGCCCCCTTCAGACCATTCCAGGTATTAAAAACACTTCAGAAATGGGGCTGGTCCTAAAACTTTCTCAGAACCAGTCCACAAACAACTTATTTTAGCATCCAAAGAATATGTTTTTATCGGTCTGTTGTGACGGTAAGAAGTTATTTAAATTCATACCATGAATTTTATTTGTTAAATAATTAATAAACATGATATTTAAACCCCTTTACTTCAGACAGGCCGGGAAACTATAGACGCCGCAGTGTGACAAAAATAGTAGCTGGCCTTTAAATGCAGACACATCTATTGATTATAATAGCAGTGAACTAATTTCATTCCATGTAGTTTTCTATTAACAGTACGTTTAGAGTTCTTATTTTGAATACTGTACATGGGAAGGACATAATCTGTTTCGTTTGATGCACTAGAAAACGTTTACTAACGTTATTTAAACATGTGCCTCAATCTTTTGTCTCTAGGGTCGGATATTCCTGAGAAGTCGAAGTCTTACATGTTTCCCCAAGATAAAGTGGTTCCTGCGGGCAGTAATATGACCTTCTGCTGCATTGTTAAGGAGAAGGAAGATTTCAGTGAAATGATGTTCGGGTCTCGGAAGATGAACGCCACACGACTGAGCAGAAGAACATATGCCATCACAGTAACCAACCTGCCAGCATCGGGCGACACGGGCACCAACGTGGTCTGCTGTTCTCCAAGGTCGATCCTCACTGGAGCTGTGGTGTTTGTAGGCTGTAAGTTTAATTATAATTCATAGAATATTATAATATCAAATTTATTTATTTATATAAATATTTAAATAAAAGATTATATCATATTTATTTCAAATATCATGCATATATTTTAGATGTTTTGTCACATATCTTTATATCATACATCAATTTATATGCATTACAGTTTAAAGGTATGCGGTCGGTGAGATCTTAATAATCTTTTCTTTGTTTGCCAAGGCTGCGTTTATTTGATCAACAAAAAGTGTTATTTATTCCTATTGCATAGTCTCGTATGATCCTCCCATCACTCTAAGATGCAGATTTGTTGCTCAAAATAAACTCAAAATCAGTGTTGAAAACATTAGCTGCTCAAAATTTACACTACAGTTACTTAAACTATTTTATTTGTTTTAATTTATATCTCCAAAGAATTATCAAACGGCATGTTTTTGAAATGGAAGCAGTTTGTAACATTACAGATGTCTCTTGACTGTTGCTTTTGATTACTTTCATTCTGCTTTTATCAAAAGTAACAAAATAATATAATAAATTAATATTGTGTGTTTTTATAATCGTGCATATAATGTTTTTTATTCAGTTAATTTTTCTCCCCCCCAAATTAAACGGTTTGCTAAAGTATTATGATACATATAAACCATATGAACTTCAATCCAGCTCTGTCAAATGCACAACTTCAGAAAACAGGATAATATGAGTGTTCATTTTTAGCATAATGACTGGCACTAGATGATTGCTGTGCAGTGTTAAAAAGCAACTTGCATGTGGCTTTGTTGTATGTAATTGCTGTAGATCCGCCGGGCGATGAGGGCTTGGTCTGCGAGACGCGGGACCTGGCATCTGCAGAATGTTCTTGGAAGAAAGGACGAGACACTGGCTTGAAAAAGAAGTCCAGCCTCACTAAATACACCCTTAATGGAAGGCAAGAAACACACTACACAAGAACCACTAACCGCACACGCCATCCCATTGGCTCTGGGTTCCATAATGTCCTCGGTTCATAAAAAGATCCCCAAACAGCAAACCACATTAAATGAGATGGAAAAGGATACTTGTGTAATGCAATGTATATTTTAACTGCTGATCCTAGAATTCCATTAATGTTCTAATTAAATTAGAAAGTTTCTTCTGATATGATTATATCAGGGGTTTTTTTTTTATGGGTGCGCATGTATGTTTTTGTATAAGAGATACAGTTATGATTATGGAGAAGTAAATATTATATATTTAATTATTTGTTATTATAATAATTAATTTTAATGAATTTTCTTGTTAAACCAGTATCTTGGAATAATTAAGAGATATATGTAAATGCATGTATGTTTGAAGAAGTTTCTTAGGCTCACCAAGGCTTCATTTATTTGATAACAAAAAATATTGTGAAATATTATTACAGTGTCAAATAACTTATCTATTTGATTATATTTGGAAACGTTATTTATTCCTGTGACACAAAGCTGAATTTTTAGTTTTACTCCACATTATCTAATATGCTTGATTTGCTGCGTATTGAAAACGGTTATGATGTTTAACTTGTAATGTATATGTTTTCTTCTAATCCAGGAATCCCATTAATGTTTTAATAAAATTATAACACCATTTCTTGTCTGAATTTGTGAACGTGTGAATATGATTTTATAAGGCATGTTTCTCTCCACAGTGACTGTTTGGAGGCTAATGAAAGGAAGACGTCGTGTAGTTTGAAGGTCTGGGAGGAGAACTTGACTCTGGTGGCTCGTAATCCTCTTGGAACAGTCCAGCTCACAGACTCGGCCCAACTCACTGACCGCGGTACCACATTTTCAATGAGTGCATCTACATTATAAATAGTGTCTTAATAATCTCATGAT
Source organism: Enteromius fasciolatus (assembly GCA_032361145.1). Lineage (NCBI taxonomy): Eukaryota > Metazoa > Chordata > Actinopteri > Cypriniformes > Cyprinidae > Enteromius > Enteromius fasciolatus. Next base: position 24,197,472 of record JAUMHR010000049.1, read on the forward strand.
TGTGAACTCTTGTGATGCTTTTGTGTCTCTCCCAGTGCATCTATTGGCTCCAGTGAATGTGGCAGCGGTTGATGTCGAGGCGTGGAGCGCCACACTGCACTGGAGCTGGTCTGTGGCGGTGTATAAAAAGCTGGAGATGGTCTGCCAGCTGCAGCTCTTCGCCCCTGAACTTTCCAGCACAGTATGTATGCATGCTGCTCAGCTTTCAGCTCCCAGAACCCTGTTTGTTTTTGGTGTGGTCTTGGAGTTAAAGGGATAGTTCATCCAAAAATGAAACTCCTAACATCATTTTCTGACATTTAGGCCTACTCAACTTAAAAAATAAAAACTGAATTGGCTCGTATGCCAAGATCTTGAGGATTTTAAGTGATCATGAAAAAATATGCATGATTCTCAAGAAGTTCAATAAAAGCACCATGAAAGTTGGCAAAAGTAATACAATAGCTTTGTAAATCTTAACCTTTCACTGAAATGGATAATTTGTCTGCCCCAACTGTGCACATGCATTTGAATAATAATTAATAATGGAACTAATTCTGTCTTTAAATAAACCTGTTTATGAAAATTGAGCACAAATCTAAAAAAATAAAACAGAGAATTAGTAATTTAGTATTAAATTAGCATATTTTAATATGGCCATGAAGAAGTTATTTTTATTCTACATTTAATACATTGTTGCTAAATTTGAAGTTTTATAATTTCAATTTATTAGTTAAGCTTTTTGATTGCTAAAATAATTTTAACCCTTGGGGTCCAGAAAAAATAAATGTAAAAAACAAAAACCAAATTAAAAAAAAAAATGTATAGGGTTTATTATTCATGCTTGCTCTCAATATATTTTTCAAAATAGGTTATTTGACTTTTTTAGTTTCTCCTGGGAAAGCAATCTATTATCAAAGGCAGTGCTGTCAGTCTATTTTAAAAATGTAATTACGGTAATCAGTCATGGACTGATTAATCATGATGATGTGTTACAAATGTGTTGAAATAAGATGCACAACAAACTAGTATAAGGAAACAGAACTTTTCACACCTCCACCAGGTACGAGACATTATCCTTATTATTCCTTTATCATTATTCTTCTGTTTTTATTCTGCCATTATCAGTCTTTTATACTGGCAATAAACATTTGCCCAACTATTATTAAGAAATATTTCTAAATAAATACAACACAAACCGCAACCCATGCCCAGCTCTGTAATTTTTCCCAAGAATGCATTTTCAAAATAGCCAAACTGTGCAGAAAAACCTGTTTCAGTGTTCCCTCATCACACAGATAACCTTCCGCTCTGAGATGACGGCAAGAAATTATGGTCCTTATCAAAAACCTTATCAAACGATTCATTTACGTTAAAACAAAAATTAACATGCACATTTTTTTTATTAATCGCATGCGTTAGCGCGTTAACTTTGACAGCCCTAATCAAATAAAAAAATTGTTAATAATTTAAATGTATTTGTTTGTAAATTAATTACATTTATTAAATGCTTGTTTACAATTAATTGAAATATTACTGTTAGTCAAGCCATTGCATTTATGGCATTAAAAGATTTGTGTACTATATCCGTTTTATCGCCAAAAAACCCTTTCCCCGTTCTTTTTTGGTTTTAGTTTTATTTTAAACTCCTCCAGCCATCTTGGCAGTGATGTTTTGTAACATTGATGTTTTTAAATTTTATGCATTAAATTGTCATTTAACCTATTACATGTGGGAAAACTCTTGAAAATGACTGCTTGTTTGTACGGCGATCGACTGATTCTCTCTGTCTGTCTGTAGAGGAACTACAGTGGTCCAGGATTATCTTCTGCGCTGCTGGAGGGTTTGTGGCCAGATGTGGACTACACTGTAACTCTGCGCTGTGGCTCTAAGCACAGTTTCTGGAAGTGGGGGGATGAGAGCGCCCCCTACCGGATCCACACTAAAATTGCTCGTGAGTGGTTAGAATAACTCGCAGAAAAATTAAACAATAAATGAAAATTAGTCACTCTGCTTTGTCCGTTACTTCACCACATACAACATCTCAGATATTTATAGTTTAGCTGAAACTGTGGCCTAGTGGTCAGTGCAACTCTATATTAATATAATATATTAGCTTTATATAGATCTATAACTAAGGTTATTTTCAGGTCCTGATGCTCCTGATGTCTGGATCTGGATGGACAGCAGTAACACAGGACATGTTATTTGGAAAGTAAGAACAGCTTTACTGACCGTCATCTAAAATTTGAAAACCGACTGGTGTAATAAAACTGAGTAATATGTTATTCTTATTGATAAACAAGGTGCCATGTGCCTCTTTTTATTCAGCCTCTGTCTGTGAGAAAAAGTCACGGTGCATTAGTCGGCTACAGCGTTTCTCAGAGATCAGCGGAGGAGCACGAGTGGACACAGGTTTTTCTTCCTCCTGGGAATTTAAGCTATCCCATCATCCTTAACAACAGCAGTGACATCACTGTTGCCGTGGCAGCACAAAACGCAGCTGGTCTCTCTCAGCCTTCCACTGTGACCACACCAGCATACAGAGCAGGTGTTCATTCTTCAGCTGCTAGGCTATTAAATGTTGTTTTGTTTAATGTATTTGATGCTTTATTTATGTTAACTTTTATTATATTAGGTTTAAATATAATGTAAATGTATTTAGATGCTTAAATACATATAACCAGTTTTTAATTTGTATTCATTGTACTTATACACACACATGCAGTGTGTATATATGTATTGTTCTTTTTATTTTATTTTTAATCATTTTTATTAAATCACAACCATCCATTATAAATTAAATATTTTTTTATATATTCATATTTTAAAGTAGTTTAATAATATAAGTAATTTTATATATTTTGTATGTATTATGTGTTCTTTAGTAGTATCATTATTATTAAATAAAAAAAAACATGTTTTTAATTCTGTATTATTATTATTAAAATATAATCCAACTATATAATACCTATTATTATTATTATTATTATTATTAGTAGTAGTAGTAGTAGTAGTAGTATTAAGAACCCGTTTATTTAAAAAAGGACTAAAGTTAAAGCTAAAATTTGTCATTAAAATATTTTTTTAGTGGAACTTTTGCTCTAATTGCTATGCATCACACCTAATTGTTTTAATCTGTTGATGACTGTAATAAACAACAAGGCAGCTAATTCAAACTCCATGCGTTGTGTATGTGATCTTCCTTCCTGTAGATGCCCAGATGTCTGTGTCTGAGCTGCTCGGCACAAATGGATCAATTGAGCTCTCCTGGCAGCTGAATGCCAACGCGAGCAGTGGGTACGCTGTGGAGTGGGTCCCGACCGGGTGCACTGGACTGTGCCCCGTTGACTGGAAGAAAGTGCCACAATCAGACAGCAGCATCACAGTGAACTTAGGTGAGTCTTTTAAATGAAAGCATTAAATAAATTACAACAAAAAAAATACAGTAAACATACCTAAATAGCATTTCATAGATGATAAAAAACTAAAACATCTGCCCTCAAATGCTGCAGGATCTTTTCTTCACACTAACTTCACTATTCTTTATCGTCTTTACTCGCTGTTGTTGAATCAGCAGGTGCTTTGATTTTTATTTATTTATTTATTTATTTTTTGTGGTCAGCTTTTTTTTGTGCTTTCTTTTAAAATAAACACCAGGTCTTTTGTCATTTTGTCACCTGATCCAATGGTATTTGACTTGCGTGTCCACATACTTCGGGATTACTTTGCTTCACACATTTCTTCACGCTTCGTTTAAACTACGACTGCATGTTTTCTCTGTGTGTGATCATTAGTTTCTGTTGATTTCAGACTCTCTGGTGGCAGGAGTGAGGTACACCATATCCGTGTACTCTCTCTCAACCGGCGCTCCTTCACTGCTGCAGAGATGGCAGGGATACTCACAGGAAATGAGTAAGAGGACCTTTTCTGTTCATAAGGCACTCTCACAGAGACGCACAGTAGAGCCTTTGCTGTGAATTCCACAACATTTCTCTGCTTACAGCAGGTCACTTATCAACAGCACTTGGTGATAAAATATTAGCAAACCATTAAACCTGTTGCAGTGGCAAATGAGTGATAGATTTCTGTAAAACGCAAACAGACATTGCTTATGTGAATAATGTATTCACTGGCAAAGTTAATTTAAGTCGCTCTGCTGGGCTGTTCACTGAACGCACTCTTCTCCACATCATTAGTAGACATGCCCCTTATTGCTGATTGGCTACAAGTTTGTTTGTGGACTTGGCCCAGACTCTGTTTCCTAAAGTATTTTTCAAAAATTGCATACCCTGCCTTTTAATTATGATTGTTTTATAAAAAAACAAAAAAAAACTACAATTGTGATTTAAATACCTTTTTTAAATAATAAAACAAAGAAACTCCAGGTTTTGTGGATTGCTTGTAGGACCGCATGATTTGAAACAAATTGTTTATAATTATATAGCAATATAAACAACAGTATAGTATATATAGTATATAGTATACTATATAGTAATATAGTATATTTATTATTATTATTAATTTAAAATAACAATTGTTGTTATCATTATTTATTATTACTAAAATATTAAACAACTATTATTGTTCTTTTTGATATTGCTATTATTATTATTATTATTATTATTATTACTAAAAATATTACTATTGTTAAATATTTAGATATTTATATCTTAGGAGAAGGGGTCATTTAATTGTAGAATTGTAGAAATGAGTTTGTACCCTGAGCTTGTACACTCACATATCAATGCCCTCAAAGTGGTCACACAAAGCTACAAAAGTAAAATTGTGAATTCATGATGCAAGATGACATAAGCCACTGCTGTTAATATCACTCATTGGTTCTTGCTTAGTCTAGACTTTGTCTGTTGTTGGCTGTTTGTATGTGAATCTCTCTCTTTCTGGATCTTCTGTAGCTCCTTCACAGCCGGTTGGTGATCTTTCGGCCAATCAGAGCGGCTCTGATGTGCTGCTGTCTTGGAAAGCCACTGCAATGGAACAGCAGAGAGGCTTCATACGCGGATACACCATCTATCTGGCCAATGCTGCACATCTGGATCTCATCGGTAAGCACTTGCACACGAAACATAGAAATCTATACAATGACATTTTTTCAAGGGAGAAAAATGCTTTATTAATATTTCAGTGATGTTATTGTTTGTGTATTTAAATAATTGTGTGGTTGTGTTCCTAGCTTCCATCTCTGATCCTGAAGTGCAGTCGTACAGGGTGACGGGTTTGTCTCTGAGCTCGAATAAGTTCGTAGTGAAGGCCTTCACCTCAGCTGGGGAAGACGCCGGGTCGACTGTGGCCATTAAAATGGAGATGGACTGTAAGACATTATCAAATTCCTTCACATATTCTGCCTGTAACGGGAGTGACGGGATTAGACTTGAGGATCCATCTGCAGGTTTTTATTCATAGACATGGTCGGAAACACAGACAGTGTCGAGCAGAGTATGTGAGCGGAGCGGCATGATTTTGCCTGGAGCTCGGAGCGGATTTTTTGAAAGTCGGAGCGTCGCGATTTTCTCTCGCTCCGAGAGCGCTCCACTACCGCTCCAGCCCATAATGCAACTGCATTAGATTCATGTTGTGTACAGTTAAGCACCACTGACAGAAAGATGGATTTTCTGAAATACTATCTTAAAGAAGGTTAATACAAAATACACGGGGAGGGAGCGAGGAGCGGGAAATGGTAATCATGACTTGCTCTGAGCACGGAGCGGAAATTCTTGCCGCTCAACTCCGCTCACATACTCTGGTCGAGCAACAGCAAACAAGAATGTCATGGGGAAAACACAAGAAAAGTTCAGAGAGCAAGCGAGGATCAGTTGACGGTAAACGTTATCCAATGGGGCTAGAGTCTAGACAGAGAGGGATAAATCAGGCAAGCGAGCAAGGTGTGTGTGTTGTCAGTGCAATGGGTGATGGGAACTGAAGTCGGGATTGAAATTTAACAGTGTTGTGATGCAAGAGTCAATGTGAGGAGAGGGCGATTTCTGGCGGAAGACCATGGACTGGATTGTGATCGATATTAATGTCAGCCTTTGTATGTTGATTTTTTTATGTTAATATAGAACAACTATTAACTTTGCCATTTTCCGATTACTTTGATATTGCAGATAACATGTGGTTCTTCTAATACTTCTGCTTTTCTGTGTTCATCCAGCTGCTGACATGTTGTTTGTTGGCATTCTTGTGCCGCTGGGAATCATGTTCTGCATTCTCATCCTCGTCAGCATCTGCTGCTACAAGAAGAGAGAGTGGTAGGACCTGATTAATGTGCTTTAATAGCATTTCCATTAGATTAAATAATTTCCAAAACCCACTGAATCTAATCAATGCAACCTAAATGGCCTACAGTATGAGCTACAACAGCATGCTATTGTTTCTGCCTCACTGATCAACACAAGTCACTGTTATTTTAATAATATATACTAATATATTGATTATTACAGTGTCAATTTGTTTCTATTAATATACTATACATTTTAGGTTGTAGTATTTCAATATCATCAGCTTAAAGTAGTGTTTAAAACATTTTAAATTAAAAGTTTTTATTTTTGTTTTGCATTTTTAGTTTTATTTATTTTTTGATGTCGATTTTTTTTATTTCTCATATATATATATAAATAATATATATTATTATTCTAATAAATTTTTTTATCAACTTTTATTTCTGTTTTATTTTCGTAATTGGCTAGAAAACTAAACTAAAATGTTTTTTTCCTTTTAGAGTATTGTTTATTTAATAATTACTTTGCAATTTTACATTTTAATATGAGCTGTTTTGTGTATTTAGTTATTCCAGTTTTATTCATTTTAGCACTTCAGTTTCAATCGAAAGAAAGTCAGGTAAAAGTAAAAAGTGAAATTGAAGTCAATTTTAAGTTTATTGGGTTAATATCTTATTTATTTTAATGTTCATTTTAATTCAAATACATTTTAAAGCATTTTGTTTCAGTTTTAGCAAACACCGTTGTAGTCTTACCCAACACACACAATGTAATCACACTAATGTGAATCAGTTATTCATGCGTTGCTTTGATAATTGTGTTTTGTTGATCTTATTGCAGGGTAAAGAAAGCTTTCTATCCTGAAATCCCTGGACCTAAAGTAGCCGGAGACTGGTCCTCCCCACAGGTAATAACCTTTCTTGAGTAGCGTTTGCTAAGACGGGAATCTATATTACTTGGTACTAAGAACAGAAATGATTCCTCAAATTGCTTTGCGTTTAGGGTCCTCTGGATGTGAAGCCCTCGACTCACAGTCTGGTCCACATTGTGGAGAGTCCGGAGTGGGATTTCACTAAAGAAGGTCTGTTCCCAGTCCCAGAGGAAGAGGAGGAGTCTGAGAATGACAACATCGAGGTGGACACTGACTCGGATGAACCGGCCCTGCTGAGATACTACAACCAGGTGGTCGGTGACGGCTCACACAGTAACCACGTCTTAGACTCCTCTGGCTCTTCGACCGCTTCGGTGGGCTCCACGCAGACTGAAATCACCTACGCAGGCATCCAGAGCCCCGCCTCCTCACAAGGGGCGTGCGCTGGCGGAGGTTACAGGCCTCAAATGCAGTCTGACACGGGACCGGCCGAACCCCAAATCGAATTCGAGGCTGACTTCCAAGACGATGGTTTGAATACAGGCTACAAACCCCAGTGTTCCTGGCAGCTGGATTCTCCAGAGGCGGAAAACTTTAGCGGTTCCCTTGGCAGCCCCACGTCGGTCACATCATCCCAGTTCCTCATCCCAGAATCTTCTGAAGAGAAACCGCAGCCTTCAAACACCTGGTTCCACAATTTTCTCTCTGGGAAATCCTGAGAACGCACTAGCCTTTATTTTTCACGTTGGTTTGTGCCGTTCACCTTTTAGGAGGATGTTTTCCGTTTGTTTTAGGGTTTGTGCCCTTACTGGAAATCGCTCACATTTACGTAATCAACATCACTACTGTTTCTCAAGTACTTGTGATACTGACCAGACAAGTGAAGTACTACTGAAGAGCTGAAGTTGGTGGTCGTATCTTCTCACGCTCACTCGGAGCAGTATGGCGGTTTACCTTAGGACCGCTGCTTCTATTCACATGGCGGTGTTCGTGCCTCTTTCTTGCAGTGTTATTGGAGTGCATTTCCATTCTTACAGCATTATATTGTGAGCAACATTTCACTGCTTTTTTTCTGTTCTAATTGTACTAACAGTTTTGTAGCAGTCAGACGCGAGAGATTCTGAAAAGCTGATTGACTCCAGCAGGTTTGCACACATTTCTCTTTCAGTAAAACATGTTGATTTACATTTGAATACATCACAAATAGTGCATTTAAGGCTTCCTCCCAAAACTGCACAGCTTTAATGTGACTTTAAAAAATTGTATGTAGCTTCAAGTAGTAACTTTTTTCTGTTTGTGTAAACAGACACGTGCACATTGAATAAGCTGACAGAACAAAAGGAAAATAGGAGAAACATGCAACTCTGATTCGTCTACAACCGTTTCTCTGATTTTAAGGGATTAAGTGTTTTCATGATCTTACGTTGTCAGCTTAGTCTGTGACGGTTACTGTTGATCATGCGATGCAAACTACTTGTGTGTATTTTTGATTTGTGGTTGACACTCAGTCAGTACAACTTGTAGAAAATTACCTTCTCTGCTAGGGCTGGACAATTTTGGGATTTTTTTTTTTTTTTTTTTTTTTTAAATGTCCAGGTTTTTTTTGGCTGCACAATTTGGCCAAGTATTGTAATTATATACTGTAGCAGTGTGGTATAATTAGAATTATTACTACTAAATAAAATATTAAAGAAAATAACATACAATTATTTAAATATTTATTAAAAAAAACAAAACAAATATTTGCATTTTACCGTGCAGTTGTTACAACACTAATATTTGTCTAAAAAAATTTTTTTTTTATGTTAAACTGAAAGCAGCCCTTTTTTAAATTTCTTTTTTTTTCCCTCCAGTTAATCGTGCAGCCCTATTCTCGGCAACATTTTTCCAAAAACAATTCTGCTCTTGGTCTTATAATCCAGGTTTTAGGATATAGGACTCATTTTTAATCTTTTTTTTATTTTTGCTTTCCCAAGGTCAGTGACATTTTATGAATTTGGCATTATCCGTACTACATGTGAAGCACCTTTTACTTTTATGAATGCATCTTTGTATTTCACACCTGATAAATATGGGACAATAACGTGATAATAACTCAACTATGAATCTAATCATGGATGAATTTGTCCAGAAAGATTATATGTCTTGTGTCCAGAGATTGTTATGGTTAATGACCACAGTGCCTCGGTAGCTACGTTTTTTTTTTTGTTTTTTTTTTCTCTCGCAAAGAACAGCACCTTCTTTCAGAGCAGTTACCTTTATTATGGGCCCACATGGACCACAGGGTAAATTACTTTAACTGGCCTTACTGACATTAGAAGAACCTTCTATTCCTTTAGACTGGACTTTATCAATTTAGCAAACCGATATAAGAGAGCTATGTATCCAATTTTACTGTGAAGGCATTTTTTGAGCACTGTGCATATCGCTAGTCCTCCAAAACCTTGTGCAGCAGTCAGAATCGGGACGACGTAACGCTTGTCACTACAGTGGGAATGAATGATGAAAGTCGACATGAAATCAAAAGCAACCCTGTTTACTTTCTTCATGCGTATTGTTGGTGCTGTTTTGATGTTTTATTTCAATTTTATATAAGAAGCTAAACTGCTATATTGCACCATCCAATCTGTGTTTGATGGAAGAAATCAAGCCCTGCCCTACATTTAATTTGTTTTCAGTATCTCGTTTTACTCTGAAACATCGTGATGTGGAAGTAAAATGGGTCGCAATGCAATTTCATGTAGACTTTAAAGAGCATCAGATAGCAGTCATTAAACTCTTAATGTGGTGTGTGATTGAAAGGGCATTAGAGCACTGAACATTAAGAGTGAGATTGTGAAGAAATATGAGAGAGGTCAGCATCTACTGTTGCTTAAGCTTTAAACACTACTGTGAAAGATTTTATTTTGTTGAAATAATTAGTTACTAATATGTCTTTTTTCGGTTATGTGTAGAGATCTTTTAAAGAAGCCTACTAATGTTTATTTTTTTTATTTGCTTGTTTGAATGTATGATACACAAAAGTCAATGTTTATGCAATGTTTTTGTTTTTTTAACTGTTGAAGAATATGCTTTGAAAGCCTTATCTTTGGATTTGGATTTTATAGCCGAGACTAGCATGTCTTGGTACAGGGAAAAGTGGGCCAAATCTGATTTTTTATCATCGTTATATTATATTATATTATATTATATATATATATATATACAGACACAATTGCCATATAATGTCTGAGCAGGGCATTTAATTTTTCTAAATCAGATTTGAGCAACTTCCGTATGCAATTAAGATGAGATATCCATAGGATGTTACACTACATGTATGAGGCGTTAATGTAAATATGTTAACACTGATGTAAATAAGCTTTTCTCTTAAGCATGAAGACCATCAGATGGGGATATTGCACCCCAGTTAATAATAAAATAATATTGCCTTTGTATGCATGACAGATTCCACATTCAGCGTTCAGAGAGAGGAAGAGATGAGCTATGAATGAGGAATACGAAATAATTCCATATAGCACTATATGAGTGTGTGTGTGTATACACGTGTAGAGAAAAATCAAGATATATACAGGCATCTGAGCTTCTATTACACTATTGCTAATACACTAACAGAATATCAACCAGTCTGTATTATTAGAGACAATAAATCCTGTCAAATAAGGCCAGTGTGTTTTTGTGTGATTATTTTGCCTTTGGATGTTGCGTTGCACATTATTGCTTTTGTAAGTGCGTTGAGAAATGCGTATGTGATAAAAGTGCAGGAATATTTGATTTGTCAGTAATTCCCCTGGTAATGTTTTTCTTAACCGCTCCACTCCATTTTACCCTTATTCCGGTCTGAATATGGCAGATTTTGTGCTGAAAGCTTTTGTTTTCTCCAGACAGGATGGCAGCAGTGCTCGTAAAGGAACATCTATGTAGGGCAGTTGTCCTCATTTTCACCTCTATAAACCCACAACAACATTCTCCCTTCTCTTGTTTTAGTCTATACTAATGCAACATGTTCCTTCAGTTCTCTATGATTCTCACATTAAGTGTTTTTACTTTTTTAAAAAAGTGTGGTTTTGGGTGTTTCATATAAATGTCTTTCTCCTTTACCGATAAAACACATACACGGTTTAATATTTCCTAAAGAGATGCTGGAATTGTATTGTTTTAATTAAAGTCCAGTTGGTGCAGTTTTAAACCACCAGCAATAATAAATAGATGTATTAAAAAATAGAATTCATGTTAATAAGTGTATTAAGAGTTCATAATTTGGATCAAAACCCTTTCAGTTGAGTATGAATCATTGTAAGAACTCATTTTTGTCTATGAAGCCCTGGAATACAAAAATAAAGCTGTTTGCAAGGTGTGTTTCACGAAACTAAGTTTTGATATCGAAATGTAAAAAAAGAAAAAGGAATTAATTCCCTTTTTTTCCTCAGAATTGCGCGTTTATTTAAGATGCATTTGTCAAAATGTAAGTGTGTGTGTGATTAGCTTATTTTATATTGTGTTGTGGGAATCAGCTTTGATAATATTGATTTGACTTTAAAAAGACTTAAATGTGTCTATTTGATTAAACTGTATATATAAATAATAAACGGGGAAACCTAGGACATCTAGTTCACGAGGTACATCCAGTCTGCCGCGCATTCTAGTCAGGAAATATTGGTTGGACCTTTGGCCGGTAGTTCGGTTGCTGTGACAACACCACGCCAAAACGAGACACTCCCCAAAACAATATGAACTAGACAGCTTCCTGGATTATCCTTACATTTATATGGACATTATTGATTTTACCTGAGCAAATTAAACCTTCAGGATGTCTGACATTATCTGCCAGTGGCTGAATATAGAACTCCGGCTGTCAAAAGTCATTGGTGAGTGTGTAGTTAAATTACGAATTAGCTTTTAGCAAACGGAATCCATATAAAAATGTGTATATTCATGCCCGATCTGACAGCTAAACTACAGGTAATAATTGCGGCCGTTTTATTCGTCTGGTCACTGTTATGTTTTGTTTCAGAGCCCTATTCGTTCACCAGGGATTTTGCGAACGGTTATCTGATAGGAGAGCTCCTGCACAGATATGAGCTGCAGGACGACTTTCACCTGTTCTCCAAACAAAGGTAACGTTAAGTATAGATAGACTGAGTTTTAAAATATATATTTTGTTGTTGTGGTGAAGTTTTTGTGAGATTCATACAGATAGACAGAGACTTTATTAACCTCATAAAAGAAATGAAATTTTAATGTTATAGTCAGAAGAAGACACTGTAATTTAGTAAACTGTTATTCCACAGCACGGCAAATGCGAAGCTGAATAACTTCACCCGCATTGAGCCCACCCTGCAGCTGCTGGGCGTGCCCTTTGACCTGGCCATGGCCAAAGCGGTGATGCAGGGCAGGCAGGGGGCGGCCACACACCTGCTCTATCAGCTCTACATACTGCTGCAGAAGAAGAAGAAATTAGGCCTCACTGCCACAGCCATGGAGGTCATGCAGCCTGCAGCCACGGCCCGACTGCACCGCATAGAGAACAGCATCTATACTGAGGTGATACAGTTGTACAAGGTCAAATAATTCCCTCTGGGCCGGTACAGTGCCCTGGTGGTTATTGGAGTGTATTACACAATTTAAACTCTTAACTTTATGTTATCTAGCTAACATCCTAATAATATGTTTTGCTATGTTGTAGTAATTGTTATATTAGTTCATGTTTTGGGGATGTTTGTTTCACAGCGCTTGAAGACTGTGGTAAAGCGTGAGACAGATCTGAAGATGCAGAAGATCGCAATACGCTTTCATAAAAGAGGGCAGGACATGTACAACCGCTCGTTCATGACTGAACTCCTGAAGGAGGAGGACCGGCTCAAACGGCAGGAGGAGAGGAGGCTGAGAGACATTGAGAAGGTGTGACTTTCTACAGCTGACCATAGATGCATTTTCATAGCTATCAATGACTACCTTGAACCTTATTCATTCAGTGGCATCAAACAGATTTTGGGGGTATCAAAAAAACACTTACTGTGCATTGACTGGTGAATCAGTCAATGTGTGATAGTGCTGGCTGAGATTGATGGTATGATTTGTTGTTTGTCAGCACCGGCAGGCACGCAGAAAACAGCATGAGATCATGATTCAGATTCAGTCGGCTATTGTGCAGATCCCAAAGCCTCCACACGCTCGCATGTCAAGAGCTTCTGAGAAACAGCTTCAGTTTCGCAAAAAGCAAGAAGCTGAGGTGAACAATGCACATTTTTCTTCTATGTTGCATAGTATAGTAACGCAGTGTTTTTATTGTTAACTAAAACTTTTACCATTAAAAAATTGTTTTCGGTTTTTGAAATAAAATATAACATTAATATAATATTAATTAATATTAGATTTATTTAAAAACAAACTTATTTCATTTATTTGCCAAGACTACATTTCTGTTTACTAAAACTAAAACAAAAAATGAAATTTAAATAGAAATATTAATAAAAAAATAACAATGACAACAGCTTAAAACTTAAAGATTAAACTAAGAAAATAAAAAATTTAAATAAAGTTCTAAATAATAAACACTATGAAAGTGTATAAAGTTAAAAATGAACGCTAAATAATTTAAAATTAAAATGTAAACTGCAAATATAAAGATAAATGCAATTCTAAACGTTGTACAAATATTAAAATAGTAATAATAATGACCATAAGGTCATTTTTTTTTTGTTTTCTTCTTGATAATGAGACATGTTCAATCTGGATGGATTGGAATTAAAAAACAATATACAGAAAATAGTTTTTTGTTTTGAAAGTTTGGATTTGATTGTTTGTTTGAGCACTCTTTAAGATGCAGTGTGATTTCCAGTATGTCCATCGTGAGATAGCTCAATTTGAGAAGAAACAGAAGAGGATTTCTCCTGCTGGAGGTGGAGGCTTTCTTTACAGGTGTGTTTGTATAACACTGAAAATCTAGGAGTAAAAACAATAAATGCTCAAAAGATGGCTGACATACTGCTTACAGTTCTTTCACAGAACGCCTTGTCTTATTTCACACAAAACTAGCAGAAACTTTCTTGATTATTTGAGACCTTGGTATGACAAACTGTACCTGCACTTACAGTGGGCGTGTGACCCAGCCAATGACTACAGCTGACAAAGAACAGTGGAACAAGGAGTACATCGAGAACATCCGTCAGCGTCTGGAGGAAGACTCTGCTGCCCGGGAACAAAGAGCGATGCGGAGACGCCGTGCTCTGATGGAACAACTACAAGCCCATGAAGCTCAGCAGGTGAACACACCTTGTATTAGAGCCGTAGTGTATCATATTTGATACACAACCCAAGTCCACTAATTCAAAACGTAGCTTAGCTTTATTAGATTAAATCATAAAGCTAAGCATTTAAATATAATCTAACGGATTTAAATACATAGTCAAGAAGACGTTATTGGGAGATAAAGAAGTGCCAAATGATATTTATATGCATTTGATGTAAGCAGTCTGCTCTACTTTTAGAAAGATCTCTTTCTTCTTTTTTTTGCTGCATAAATATCAGCATCTGCATCAAATTGCAAATCTTTGGGATTCTGAATTTTTGAAAACTGCTGCGTTTTTCCTCCTCGAGTATGACTCTTCTCATTATTATTTTATACTGGATGAGCCATACAAGCCTGATGTGTCAAATATGATAACAAAAATGCTCATGCAGACTTTCTGTGAAGTATAATGCATAATGTATGAATGTCAAGAACTGTCAAACTTTTGAGTGGTAGGGTTTGTCTTGATCAATTCTGATTCTTGCATTGATATTTTGCACTCTGCAGGAGGTATTACGAGAAGAACAGATGGTTAATCGATTGATGCGTCAGACGCAGCAGGAGAAGAGGATCGTTGTGCAGCTGATGCAAATAAAACAGCAGAAAGAGGTACTGCGACAGAACCGGATCTTCCAGGAGAGACAGTACCAGGAAAGACGCCTTCGAGACTTCCAAGAGGCCTTGGACAGAGAAGCTGTGAGAGATCATAAACACACACAAACAAAACAACCCATAGAGTATCAGAAAAAGGTCTTGAGTGGTCCCATCATTGCTTTTGTTCAGATGCTTGCCCATCAGGAACGTCTCGAGCGCAGTGAAGAGATCAGGATGGAGCGTGAGCTACACAAACAGCTAGCTGCAGAGCGTGCTCAAGCTCGCTATCGCAAGCACTTTGACATCTGCAGAGGAATTCTGGAACAGATAGTTGACCTGGCAACAAAAGCTGGAGAATATCGGCTCCTCACAGCCAAGTATTTATTTCCCTGATCACTCTATTACTGGATCTTGAAATAAAAAAAGTCAAATGTGTTATGTAAACTACCTTGACAGTGCAATAAAATTAATCAAAATTATTTAAATTTGTTTTATATGGACACTACTGTTATGTAGTAGGTTCACCTTCACTCTTCTCTCTTCAGTCTGATACCAGTCAAGCTGATGCAGGAGTGGATGGAGCTGTTTTTCAGTGGTAAGCCGCTGTATGAAGTGGCCAGTGTAGATCCCACCCCTGCTGACCCCACACCAGAGCAGATTATTGAGCTGGAGAAGCTCCAAATACTTAACAATCAAGACTACAACGAGTATGTGGTAAGGAGTTATTGTAGCCTTAACTTTACTGATGCAAAGTATTTGAGATGTTGCCTCTGAATCATAATTTAATTGTTTGTATTTTATTCATAATTTTAATATCATTAATTATTAGTTTTTCGTGAACTCATAAACCCAGTTCCCTTGCAAAACCCTGCTCTACGTACTTTTTGTATATCATCATTTTTAACCACTTGATCTTTGTCTATGAAACATTTGAGGCATGGATTTGTTTGCTTGTCTGTGCTAGTATAATGCGCATGTGTCTTTCTGTCTGTTCGCTTCAGGCCCTGAAGGGTGAGTGGGTTTGTCATGAAGACGGCGAGAGTCAAGCTCCTCCAGTAAATGATATTCTGGATCATGTGTTGAGCCGTCTACAGAGCATGATCGTCCCACCGAGTGTCAGCACTCCTCCTCCTCTGTTTCCTCATTTCACCCTCAGAGCGTGCATGCTGGGAAAATCCTACTCGGGCAAAACCACCTGCCTTGCCAAGATCAGCAATGGTAGGAGTTCATGTTTCATCATGTTGAAAGAATGTACTTCATCACAACAGAATATGAACTAATTTCCCCTCTGCTGTTTGTTCCTCTCTGGGCATCAGCTCTTGGAATCCATGTGCTCTCAGCAAACTCTTTGATCCAGGACGCTCTATCAGCCTATCAGCAGGAAAAACATGCTGCCAGTAAAGAGTCACAGGTCAGGAATATTTGATCCTGCCTGAAGTAAAAGGAAGTTTTTTTGTAGAAAACCAGCAGGCCTAAAAATATTTTTGGATTTTTTGTGACCGTAATGTTGTCTGTTTAACCACTGTTTACTTCACTATTTATATCTTGTATTTGGCATGCTCAGAACAACTTGGAGAGAAACGGTTCTCCAACAGAGCAGCCCCAGAGAGAAGAAGAAGAGGAGAAATCCTCCCCTCTAGAACCAGGTTTGTGAGAATACTAGACAAATATTAAAAACATTTATACTATGGGGTCGTTGAATGCTTGAATCTGATTGGCTGACGAACGTTCTGAGGTGTGCAATTATTTTCAAGGAAACGCACGGCGAACG
>JAUMHR010000049.1:24217069-24227814 GCA_032361145.1 Enteromius fasciolatus
AACTTGAATACAGCAAAGCAAGCAGAAAAGTGCAATGTTAAAGAAAAAGGGAAAAGATAATCAAAATAACATCAAAAACCTGCTTTTAGAGTACAAGACGTATTAATCTTATATAACACATTCTACAGATATTTATAATTTTTAATAAGCTAAACCATTTAAAGGCTGTCTTTTTTTAATGTTTCAAAAGCAAAGCATTGTTATTTTAAAAGAGATTGTATTTACTGCTATGGGTGTTCCTGGAGTGGGTGTTTATTCTAACATGATTCATCCGTGCGTGTTATTCCACAGGAAGGAAAGGACTTTGTGAGTGATGTCATTTTATGCTGGAAAACAGTGTAACGTTACATGATCCAGTCAAGTCCCAAAGAATAAAAAAATACTTTTTTTCTTTGTACTGAATGCTTTACACCCAAAGATTTCATAGAATGGCGAAGAATTTGGCGTTATTTAAATTTTATTAAAAAAATGTTGTGAAGCACATAATGATTTACATTAAATATGTTATTGTTTTTTAACAGAATTAATGGTTTTCATGACACATGGCCAAAACTGGAGAAATGGTTTGGTGACCAGCAGAATATTCTTATGAAAGTCACAGCGGATGTAGACGAGGACACTGTCTTCAGTAATGTGAAGATAGTTCTGATGGACACCATGGACTCAGTTGAAAGAGGTAGATTAATTTAACCCTATTACTTCACCCTGTTTTGAGAAGACTTGAAAGTTTGAACATTTCCCGTTATTTATTTGCTGCCTTTCAAGCTTTAATATTTCCTTTCGTAAATGTATGTCTAGTGAAATATGCTCTCTGTTCTCCCCACAGGAGTAGCTCTGGGTCAGTCCTCCTCAGCTGAACACACCCGCCCAGAAAGTGCCCGCTCTGCTAAGTCTAAAGCATCTAACCCTAAATCTGCTGGACTCCGTTATGTGAAGGAACCTTTACCGAAGGCACATACACACAAAAACACACAGTCTCTGGCAGATTCTGATTAAAAATAAAAAGTGACATTAAAAAAGTCTGTTTGATTTGGAATATCAGATGGAAAGCCATTACACTCATCTGTCTTGTTTAATGTTACTCAGATAGATGTGCGATCAGGTTGGTATGAGCATAAATGTGCTTACAGCAAATGGGATTTCCATGCAGTCTGCTAACTTAGCTTGCGGGTCAGATGAGATCAGTTTTATACGCCAGTGACTCCATTAAATGGATGGTAGGAATAAGATTGATCAGCATTGCCACTTTCAGAACTCAAAACTTCCTCCTCATTTAGAGAATTTGTTGTAATTATGATAAAAAAAAAATGACACAGATTTTCTGATATCTAAAAAATGATAAGATAAAAATGTATGATGTTATGTTGGTCACTTTTGCAGGAGATCCCTGTGTATCTTGTGCCGTACTGGGAGAACGTCTGTAATTCATATGTGATTAACGTCAAGACAGTGATGCAGAACCTCCGCGGTGAACGTGAGCTCATCATTCACCACCTCTACAACATCCGGTGAGAGAACAGTGCCTGTGTGTGAGTGTGACACGAGACCTGTGTATGTGCTTGGAATTGTATAATGTGTGTGTGTTTGTATGTTTCAGGGAGAACTTCAGGCAGTACCTACAGAAGCCGGATCTGAAGCAGGAGTTTGTAAGCGCCTGGCAGCGTGATTATAACAGCGTTCCTGACAACATCAGAGAGGACGAGGAGACCAAAGGAGAACTCCATCAAAGACTGGATGTGAGACAATCTCCTAAACTAGGGAAAAAAATGTTTTTCTATAGAAATACAGAGATGTTGCTCTACGGACATCCCAAGGACCTTTCTGATCCCGCCCCCTTTCTCTCTCCCTCTTCACTTATTTTCAACTGAGTAAACTTGTTTTCCTTTTGAAATTAAATTAATTATTGTTACACCACTAGTAGATATGTTTTCGTATATAAATTATAAACTCATTTTCAGAAAACCCTCAGGTTAATGTATCTTTATTTAAGAGTGTTATGTATTTGTACCGAAAAAAATAATAGAAACATAAAAGTTTCCTTTTTGCAGTTTAACCTTTAAAAAAAATCTTTACAGGGAAAACATGCTATATTCTTAAATGTTTATTAACTTCAAAAAGCAAAATTAAGAGAAGATTGGGAGAAAGTCTTAAAATATAATTGCAGAATATTTTTTTGCAATAAAGCCTGAATGTATTGTTTTTAATTGTAGTTTCATTTAATGTATGTTGTGTAATGTTTTTTTCTTTTTTATATTTGTTTTGTAGTAATATGTGTTTGTTTGAAGTAAGATTTTGCATGTGTGTTGTGTTTTTGTGCAGGACTTGCGTGAGCGTCTTTGGGACATCTGTGATAAGCGCAAGGAAGAGGCGGCGCAGGAGAGAGCAGGTGTCATTGATGATGGCTGGCTGGACGATCACACTGCTGTTCTGATCAACCATTATTCTGCGTTAATGCAGGTAAACACACACACACACTTTCTCTCTAAAACATCACAGAACCGTCTTAAATCAGTTTCAGATCTCATGGTTCTGCTCATGTTTGCGTGTGCAGATAGAAGTGGGCCGCTTCCAAGACTCGTTGTGTCTTTTGAGAGACTATTACACAGCAATGTGTAAAACTGCATTTCCTGAATCTACACATGGTTTTACTCGTGTCCCACTGCTAGACATCACTGCAGATGCTCAGGTCGAGCTAGAGGAATCAAAAAGGTAAGAAGAAACCTTACATACTCTATCATGTTTTATAATCATGCCCCAGCTATTACAGGCCTATAGAGCTTTTGCCAAGCTACTGTAATTATTAATCTGTCTTTATGACCATATTTATAATAGCATGTACTATTTTTGCATTATGCATGCAAATTTGCACCAATTTAGTCAAATCTTGTTCTTGTCTGATAGTGTCAGTGAAGTTAAATGTAATATAAATAGTAATTGCCTTTTAAACATTATGTCTACAATATGCAGTCCATACTGAGCAGTAAACAGTGCATTAGCATTCAGTTCTGAACAAAGACATGTTTTTTTCCTGTAAAGTTGTTTAGATAGACTCTTTAATATGGGACAATATTTTAGCCCAGCTCCTGTGCCACCAGAGAGACTCGCAAAGAGTGCTGAGGACAAAGACTCTGAAATGGAGGACAAGAGGAAAACTAAATTGTATGTGAGCTTTCATTTTTGTCTTTGCGTGTGTATGAAAATGATATATGCTGAGCATTTTTGTTGAATAAGTGGATGTGTTTGTGCTGTCAGGTTTCCATTGGTTTCCTGCAGATCTCCCACTTCTGAGCTGCTCAGACAGGTTCTGCACCACCCTGATGAGAAACTCCTGCAGGAGTTCTTCCAGACAGCACTCAGCACCGTCAGGAGCATGGTGTGTGTTTATATCAGTGTGTCTCATAATGATTTTGCTGCTAAGCTTAAAAATATGGGGCCCTGTTTTGCCAGTAGATGAGAACATTCAAATGAATGCATTGCCTAACTTCAGCTCCATTAAAAATCATCGACTTTAACAATATGAGGTTGTAATCTGTCTTTATGGTAGCAGGAAACAGTGACTGCAGCAGCTCTGTGAGAAAAAAAAATCTACTTTTATTTATTTAGGGTCTGTTACAAAACTTAATGTTACAGAGGATTTCCATAATAATACTTCAATATTATTTTAAAACTTTTTTGATAAAGTAAGTGCAGCCTTCGTGAGCTTGGGCTAATCTTTAAAACAATTAATAAAAAAAAATTAATTCAGCTGTGTTTGTTAAATTTGTAAAATCTCTGTGCATCTGTCTTCATGTGTGTTTGCACTAGGTGTTGGCAGAGACACAGCAGCGAGAAGAAGAGGAGGGTGATGAAGAACAGAAGCTGCTGGAGGCACAGAGGGTGCAAACTTCAAACTCTGCCAGGGACAATAGGAAAGCTGGCAAAAAGAAAAGTAAAAAAGCCACCACCGCTCCATCATTTTAATGCGTTTCAGCTGTGTTATGTGTTGACACCAATGATTGTGTGATGTTTTAGGTGCTCCAACCCCTCCACAGGAGCCCAGTCCTCTGCCCGTGGTGGAGAGGAGCCCTGAGGAGGTCAAGAGGAGAGCAGAGAGGAAGAGAATCAATCAGGAGTTCACAGCTGGACTGAAAAGTGAAGGTATGCTGTAAGCTAGCCTCAGATTCAGGATGTTGTGTGTTCAGTAATGAATGATTTACGTCTGTGTGCAGAGCATGCTGTGAATCTGCGTCTGGAGCTGATAAAGGCTCATGCGCTGAGAACCGTGAGCAGTTTGCAGCAGAGAGCAGAGCAGGCCTACCAGAACATGGAGGAGTGGCTGGGAACTCGCTTCCTGTCTGAGATGAACAGGTGAGGGTACAAACACTGTATTGGCTCTCTTGGTTGCACCTGTCCTGCAGACATCAATTTAAATAATATACTTCTAAAAGAAGAATCTTAGAATTTGCAAAATTAGTTGACTTATTAATAAAAGTTAGCATACAATTAATTAGTAAAACAAAAAATATTTTAAATTAACTATTTTTTATGTGTGTGTGTGTGTGTACTATAAATCATCTGTAAAATAAGTATTTCAATAAAAACATTACCTTCACATTAGGCTTTATTTTATTAACAATATAGAACATAATGCAAGAATATAATTTTCTCATCTTATACTGTAAGCCATATCATGAATATATAAATAAACATTTTATTTTTTATTTAACTTACACAAACAAAAGCTTAAGTAGCACAGGTATATTTGTAGCAATAGCTAGTAATACATTGTATGGGTCAAAATGATATGCCATAAATAATTAGAATACTAAGTAAAAATTATGTTCCATTAAGATATTTTGTAATTTTATAAATATATTCACTGTTTTGGATTAGTAATATGCTTTGCTAAGAACTTCATTTGGAAATGTCTCTCAATATTTCGGTTTGCACCATCAGATAAATACTCATATCTTTGTATGTATCTTTGTACCCTTATGGCTGGTTTTGTGGCCAAGGGTCACATTTATGTATACACACACACAACAGAAGAACCTAGAATCTAATTTCCCTCTGCATGTTTTAGGACAATAACCTAACAACACAAAATGGACTTCTCATCATACTGTACACGTTCATGAATTTCTATGTGCATAATATGTTTGTGTACGTTCACCAGTATCGAGCAGCTGACAGAGTTGGTGCGGCAGCACATTGAGAATGGAGTTCAGATCCATCACGAGCTGCTGCTGCAGAGCGCTGATTTCTGTGTGGATGGAGATACTCTTGTTGTGGCGAATCCATCGCCCGCTCCACGTCAATCCCTGCTGGAGCAGCCCAAAAACAGCACTCTGACTGTTCAACAGCTGCACATCCTGTGTGCTCAGCTGAGCAAGACTGCACCTACTGGTCAGAATCAGCATTACTCAAATATAAATTATAAAAAAATATAAATTCAGTCATTATTTATCCACTCTCATTAACTCAATGAGAGTTAAACAGAACCCACAGAAGTGAACTGAATGCAACGTTTCAGTAGAAGCGAGTTATTGTATTTCATTGTTTGTGTTTTATGTGATGTGTTCAGGTCTGATGTGCAGTAATGAGTTGACTGAAGTTCTGCGTGAGTTAACCTCTCGTCACGTGGGTAGTGATATCCTGCCTGACCCCTGGATGCATATCACTTCCTCACAGGTAGATGTCACTCAACTAAATGATAAACTGTTGTGCATCTTTTGTAGCAATTATTCATTCTTAATTTTCTTTCCCAACCAGCCAGCTTGCTTAAAGAGTATATATAATATGCGGAAGATTTCCCCACACAGATTACACAACATGTTTAAGTTTGTTATTCAAATTTCTTGCGTTGACCAAAGAAAAACTGCTTGATATGAGCGTTACGTCTGTGTGAGCTTCATTAATTGACAATGAACCCTTGGCCAGTTAATTTTACTCAAAATGCACTAATGTGACTGTGCTGTTACAGGGAAGCCTGTGTGTAGTCACTTGATAATGAATGCTATTGGTTGTGTAGGTTGAAGAGATGGTGTGTGTTTTGGCTCCGGACTCTAAAATGCTGGACTGGCGTCAGTTTCTGCTCAGTGCAGCTCTGCTGTGGCCGTTTCCCTCTCAGACTCAGCTGTTAAAAACCCTCCAGCGCTACAGAGCCATCGACATGACAGGAACTGGACTTATCACACAGGAACAATATGCTCAGGTCTACTACACTCGTAGAGCATCATTGGGACATTAATCTATGCTCAGATTTTAGTAGTATAATCACTTTTACAGCATTTATAATTCCAGTTTGGTTCTATAGTTAATTCTATGTCACCTGTATGCTATGTCTACAGTTAAAATGATTAAAGCAAGCCTCATCTGTATAAGCCTGCTACATTTAACATTTTCTTCTATAATCAGGTTGAACTGTGGTTTCCAAGTGAAAGAGATCTTCCTGTCCCTGACGACCCAACTGAGCCTCTGCCCTATGACAGACCAGCCAATCTTAAGAAGGTAATGCAGCAGGTTAAAAGACTTTTTGAACTTCAGATGGGGTCATATGTTTTGTTGTTAGTTTTTGTTCATGTTACTATTACAATTTTTACTTATCTGGTTCTTTTTGCTGTACCTCTCCTATCCTTGTGTAACAGCATCTTTTCAAAGATGTATTGTAAAGTTATTGTTTTCAAAGTAGTACATTAAGCTTTCATAGAAGAAAATATAAATAATAACTTTATTCCTTCTGGTTTGATCCTTTAATATGCAGTATAATATAACTGAATAAATGAGTAGTTCACCTATTTATTAAAAAGTGGCTGAAAATGTGCTCACCCTCAGGCAGTGGCGAAACTACGGCTCTATTTTCAAGTTGATCATTTACCAAATTAATGCAATTCATTAAACAAGGATAACAATAAATGACTTATTTCACTATTGCTTTATATATTTATTTAAAAATATATATTTATCAATTGTTTTATGGTCAATTAAAGGCATTGTTCTAATTTTCTTCCTATACTGTAGGAAAAATCACAAGCTTGTCAAATTGATTATTCTTCAGTTAATCCCACTCACAATGTTTTCATCCTTAAGTTTATGACCTAAGGACACGGACACGTTTGAAAATAGTGTTAAATTTGAAAGTTGAATTTGAAAATAATAAAACATACATCTTTCAGTCTTTCTGTTTGGTAATGTTAATTAATACAAATACAACTGTTCATTGTTATCTACAGTATGTAAGCGCAGACATGAATGTTGAGATGCTATACTTTTAATTTGAATAATGTAGGTTACTAGTAAAAAAAAACAACTATTAGTTGAAATTAAAATGTCAAGGTACGTTTTGCTGTATTTTTTTTTGTGGAGTTCTGTATGTAAGTTTTTAAGCTACACTACAATTTTTAACTACACTAAAACGAACCAGTTTTATGTATGCCCACCCACCCAGCCCATGTTTCTGGCCTCGCCCCTGCCTCAGGCCACCCAAGATGTACAGTAGATGAGTTTATTTCTTCATCAGAACAGAAATTTAGCATTACATCACTTTCTCACCTCTGCAGTAAACTTTAAAACTGATGGGTGTTTTTAACTCATTCTGACGGCATCCATTCATTGCGCCGGACCCATCGGTGAGAAAGTGATGTAATGTTACATTTCTCAAAATCTGTTCATCTACATCTTGAATGGGCTGGAGGTGAGAAAATCCTCAGCAAATATTCAAATGAAATATTCACTAAACTTTTACCATGACTATATGTTTCCTAAAGCGTGCTCTGAATCGATTTTTCCTTGTTTCTGTGTGTAGTTTTTCTTCAGTCTGTTTACGAGCACACGCTCATCTCTGCTGATGCTGGACTATCTGAGCATGCTGCTGTATTTCTGCTGTCATCCTGAACCGGCTCAGGGCTTCACCAGAGCGCTCAGCCTCGTGATCGGACACACACTGCACTATAAACACACCAGCCCACTCACACAGGTACACACAGTATGCCATGCTTAACCCTGAAATCCTGTTCTTAGAAGATTTGCATTGACATAATTTTTTATTTTTATTCAACAAGTATTCATTCGAAATGTGTTCTCAAGAAGTTCACTCTGGTTTTGTTTCAAACTTGCTGTAGTCTGTGCCGTATATGGAGGGCACTGGAGTTGAGGAGTGTGAGGCTGATGAAGATGAGGAGAGGGGGGTGGAGTCTGATGAAGTGGGCGTGTCTGTGGATGATGTGCTCAGAGTTCTGAGTCATGGAGAGGATCATGTCTCCTCACCTCTGAACCGCTTCCAGCCAAACCACAGGAGCAGAGATGAACTCAGAGAGGTAGAATATAACAGATGGGCTACAAAATCAAAACATCAACCCAGCTTTACCCTCCTTCATTTAAACCATTTTAGTAAATAAAACAATAGACAAATAAGAAACCTTTTATTTAATATGGCAAGATGGCAAAATACTTAATACGTGAGTGTGTTTGTTTTGTTAGTCACTTATAACAAGTGTCAAAAATTAAGGTCAATTTTTTTTAATCTTTGTTTCTTGTAGATGTTCACTGGAAAGTATTTCATTTCTGTGTTGTTGTAAGGCAGCAGATGGTGTAAAGGGTCTGAATGGAGCTGTGTTTAATGTGGTGTTGTGTGTTCAGGAGCTGCTGAAGGTGTTTAAGGAACTGGGGTTTAAAGATGAGGAGAAGATTCCTTTCTTCACACTGTCCCAACATCCCTTTCTACAGGACCTGATAGAAACCTCTTCACAGTACCTGCTTCCTGTGAGTGTTACTAATGAATATATAATCTCACGCACATGCTACAACAGAGCTCAGTGGTGAGATCTTTTTCTGGCAAGCATAATTTAAAATAAATATGATTTTAGAAACTAAACAATCTCTAAACAGAAGATCCCAGTCACTAAATACATTAATTCTGCTTCCAATAACACACGTTCCATCTGAAACATTTTAAACACGTTATGCTGCATTTACACAAGATAAAAGCTCAAGCCTTTTATTGTAATTTCATGTAAGATATACAAAATAAGGTTGTGTTCTTATGTTAATAATATGATTACATTTCCTCTGTACAGGACATTCACAAAATTTTCCAGACTCAACAAACTGAACATCTCAGAAGCTTCTCAAAATGATGAACAAACAAAACACACAACAATACATGCATTATACAAGGTGCACTAATGGAAGAATACATGTGAGTGAGACAAACATGGATTTGGAATAGAAAAAACTGTCATTTAAACAATTTATCATGAACGCATGAAGAAAAGAGATGTGCTAAATACTTAAAGATGTCATTATAAATCTATTTATTCTGGTGAAAATACACAGTTAATTTGGTGTTAATTTTGTGTAGTTCCAAAGATGATTTGATGGTGAAGCATGATCTCTTTCAGCAAATATGTAAAAATATGATTAAATATTAAAAAGCAAAATATTAGAATCAAAGTAACAAGCATAAAAATTAAAATAACATAATATGTGTGAATGATTTGTGTTAAAGGAGTATAAATATCTATGAATACATAGGTATGAATGAAAATGTAAAGAATACAATAAAGAATGATGTATGGCTGAATCTTTGGTCTTTGTCAAATGAATAATTTTCATTTTTTTACCTCCTTGGCATGAATCAGACTTAAAAACATCCGTAGGTGAGATACATCACCTTACATCAGACAAAAATAAGAGAAACTCTCAATCATCACTAAAAAATTGTGAAGTGAAAATAATGAATGTCTGACGATCTCTCGAAATGTACGGGTTTGCCGCAGCACAGGAGTGTGGACATATTCATTCAATGCTCGTCTGACTCTTCAACACTTTCCATCTCTACGTCAGTGTGACTCCGATGCCCTGCAGTGCCAGACACATTGCAGTAGGCATCTATGATTCTGATGATACTTAGCGAACCTTTTATCCTAGCCTGTGCTTTGATGTGATCCAGGATAGGCTGCATGGAAAAGCCATATTCCATAATGCTATAAATTTTGGGTCCTATTGTTTTGTACTTATATCCACCAGTGTGGATGCCAATCAAATTGCAGTCTACATCAAAAACTGGAGACCCAGATGATCCATCAAAGAAGCAAGAGTCATAAGTGATCTGGTTTTCAAATTTTGAAAAGTCCCATTTCTGTTTCAAGCACACATCATTCATAACATGAATTAAATGTTGATTCTCAGATGCATGTTTCTCTGCAGCCTCTCGTCGATTCTCTCTCTCAACGATGAAACAAGGGTCCATTTTCTTAACCCCGCCTCCTGGATGTCCCACAATACAGATCTGACCTCTGTTAGTAGGACCATTTGGACTGTAATAATCCAGCAATTTAGGATACTTAGCAATGTTTTCAACATCATCAAGCTCAAGAAGAGCATAGTCAAGATATCTTCCTTTACCATCTATTCCCTTAAAGTAAGCTGTGCATTGTTCAACTGGTATGTGTTTGCTATCCACTGAATCCAGGTCTTCATAACCGAATACAGCTTTGAACTGTGCAACTTTGAACTCACCAGATTCAATAACGTGAGCATTAGTGAGAATGTATCTGTCAAAGATCAAAAACCCAGTTCCTAAAGCAGACCCTCCCTGTCGAATCTGACACACAGAGTCAGAGAGCTTCATGAGCTGCTTCACTTTCTTCACTTCTGAGAAATTCTCAACGCTCTTACCATATTCTGCTCTGAAGAACTTTTGGACATCAGATTCGTTCTTTAGTTTCTCTCGCTGCTTTAATTGCTTCAGTAAAACTGGAAACTGA
>JAUMHR010000049.1:24243902-24256925 GCA_032361145.1 Enteromius fasciolatus
AATTGTGAACAAATTAACCATTAATTAATGCTTAACTAATGCATTATTTTGGACCCCTATTCTGAAGTGTTACCAAGAAATTCAGCTGTGAACTCAGTAACAGCTCTGAGAAGGTGAATCTGATTCAAAGCCTCAAAGTCATGACTGAGTTTGGATCTGTTTTGTGAATTTTTTACTGTGTCTCATTTAAAAAAAACATGACCATAGAAAAATACTTTATTAGATAAATTAAGACATACTCTTTGCCTTAATTAACTGTTTTAATTCATCAATTGTTTTACGCTATTTTGTCCTGAAGCGATAATAACTATCTAATGTATTTTCCCACCTCAGGTACGCTCCTCTCGGTATAATGTTCCTGATCGCGGGAAAGATAGTTGAGATGGACGATATATCAGAAATGGGAGGCCAGTTGGGCATGTACACCATCACAGTCATAACTGGCCTACTGATACATGCAGTCATCGTACTGCCTTTACTTTACTTCCTTGTGACGCGTAAAAATCCATTTGTGTTCATCGCTGGACTTCTGCAAGCCCTCGTCACTGCACTCGGTACCTCCTCCAGGTGAGCTTTTCAATTTAACTCATTTTTCATACATTAATACAGTTTAATGCATGATATTTAATTTACCAAAGAGCTTCCATCATTTCCTTGATGAATAATGATTGAATTTGTCTCTCCGTAGCTCTGCCACTCTGCCCATCACCTTTAAGTGTCTAGAGGAAAACAATCATGTGGATAAACGTGTAACCCGTTTCGTTCTGCCTGTTGGAGCCACCATAAACATGGATGGCACCGCTCTGTACGAGGCTCTGGCTGCCATCTTCATCGCACAAGTCAATGACATGGATTTGAACTTTGGACAGATCCTAACCATCAGGTACCGTTATGCCAAATAAAGAACTTTTTCCATGGCAGCGTATTCAGTTAAGGCAAGACGAAAGGCAAAATGTTTCAATTGAAAGAAACTTGCACTGACAGGATTTAAAACATGTCAGTGCCTTGGTTTTGTCTTAAGATACACACCAGTAATGCTGTTTCTAAGGCAAGTTTTAAAAAAGGACTTGAATATCGTAATTGAACTATGACCTAATCCTGGCTTAGGCTAAACCCTGTCTGTGAAACTGGGACAATGACAGTCAGTTTTGTACTGGTACGCGTTTTTTCAAATGCTCAAAAATGCAAAGTAGGCATTGTATAATTGAAAATGCTCTGCATGCGTTTCCAGACCATAAAATATGAACGCTGCGTAAACCCAGGATCAAAAGTTTAGTTTAGTTTTATTTTTGGCATATCTGACGTTTGCACATATTTCAGAATGATTTTGTATATCTTTTTTAACACTTCATAAATACTGCCAGAAAAATTCAGAAATTAAAATTGAGATTTTGTTGTAGGTTAATGCTACTAAAGTGAAGATTTCTGACTGAAAAATATTAAAATAATCTTGAGAACACATTCAGTAAACTGTAATGTAATTGAATATACAGATGCAAATAATAATAATTAATAACAATTTAATAAAATAAACACTGTATTTTTGATGTTTTCTTTCCAGTAGTCTGAAAAGTAGAACAAAGGAATAAAAACAAAGGTTTTGCTTGTCTTGCATCAATCTTTCACACCATGTCAGTATTTATCTGACTGAAATTGATTTTTGAATGCATGCTTTGTATCATTTTAAAGCATCACAGCAACAGCAGCCAGCATCGGTGCAGCTGGAATCCCTCAGGCTGGCCTGGTCACCATGGTGATAGTGCTGACCTCTGTAGGACTGCCCACTGATGACATCACTCTGATTATCGCAGTTGATTGGTTCCTGTAAGTACTATTTTTTTTGTGTATTACAAATATTGAATGTTTTTGCTGTGTGAGATCATTTCAAATGTGACTTTTCAGGGAAACCAGCGTGTAACATTTCACTGGGACAGGAGAAAGTATTTGTAGAACTATACTCATCAGCTTTGATAGACAGTTCATAAAAATAATACAAATCCAGAAATATTAAGGTGAATATAATTTATGCAGATAAAGTTGAACAAACTTCCAACTTTATATAAAAAGCTTGGCAATAATGCTTTACCTGAGTGTGCTGTATGTATGTGAATAAAGTTTAATGTAATATACTGGGTCTCCAACTTTATCTATCCTAGTGTTTACACAGATGTGCGTTTAATATAGTTCATAAATATAGATTTGCTGCATAGTACACTGTATCATAATCAACTTTTAATATAATGCTGGGTAATGCTCCAGTTTACATTTTGTCACAAAATAACTATAAAACAGTTTAGGTAAGTTTGGATATACTTATTTTATTTTATAATTAATAATACATTCATTTACTGATTCGTTCGAGTTGCTAATTCATTAAATTATGAAACCTGTGAGCTTTTGTTCAGTTTATAACAATATCTAGGCCTTGTGGAAATGACTTAATTTCTTAAAATGTAATAGAAGGTTTTAATAAAATATTTAATACAGTTTAAAATAATAAAAGGACATATTTTATTGTTTGTAATTAAATTCCATTAATATAAATGTATTCATATTTTTTTAGCTTAATGGCTACATTAGCTAGAAATGGCTCAACCACTGTCTAACCTCTATATGATTAAAAACAAATATATCAGCATTCATAATCCAGAATGACTGGAAAAGTCATGGAAATACATCGATCAAAAGCTGTGGAACCCTGAACATCCGAAGGTGCTTTGAAGTAATATTCCTTTCACACACACCCAGGTAAAACTTGAGGGCCGAGCAGCAAGATATTCTATCTTTAACATTCCATAACCCATAATCCAATTGCATATGGCCGTGCAACATCTGCTTCCAATGAGTTTAGGACCCACTGAACAATACACCCATATCCAATAGCATGTTCTTGTGGCCTTTTCTCCCGCAGCAAAATAGCAGTCGTTGAACTCAAGGTTCAGTCAGGGAGCTTGTCGTCAGATTATGTGCTGGTTAAAGCAACGTACTAAACAGAAGAGCCATTGTGAGGCTTAGAGGAGGCCTCAGACTCTGAGGAACGTTCATTCTAGGAAAGATGGGTCAGCAAAAACATCACACAACATGGAAGAACTGTTTTTCTGAAGCGGAAGCTACATGGGGCCCTCGGAGCACAACAAAGGCTCATGTGACATCCAGATGTGTAAATAAACTAAGCCCAGCATATTTCAAGCACGAAAGCCAATCTGTTTTGTTCATCTGCCGTTTCAGCGATCGGCTGCGCACCACCACGAATGTTTTGGGCGACTCCATTGGTGCCGGCATTGTGGAGCACCTGTCACGTCACGAGCTGTGCACTAGCGACGCCGAGATCGGAAACTCTGTGGTGGAGGAGAACGAGACCAAGAAGTCATACCAGCTCATCTCCCAAGAGAGCGAGTGCGAGAATGCCAAGATCCCTGACAGTGAGAGCAAAATGTAACAGCCTGTTTCCTGAGGAAAAAACTGATTTTGTACAAACACTAGTGACTTAGTCAGACACTCGTCTGATATTCATCTCAAGTCTTTTTATATGCCTGTCAAAGACATCCAAATGTGTTAAGGTTGAAGCAGAGATGGACATTCTTTTATTGTAGAGGAAATTGAATAGATTTGATAGCATTAGACGCATTTTTTGTTAATTTTCTAGATGTGAGTTTGTTTTTGTTAATTCAAGAGAAAAACCCAATGTCATTATGGAAATCATGTTCACAATGATGCTTCTAATTGGGCTGGGATAAATGATTTTAAAGAAACAAAATGATTTCAGATGATTTGAAAAAAGAAAGCTGTTATGAAACACATGGTACGTTTTGGCAGCTTAAGTTGGAAAATGAGGCTGTGGCTCCAGAAACAACAGTATATTGCGATTTTTCCATGCTACAGCAGCCTTTATCAGTAAAAAAGAGCTGGAATCTGTGAAGTCACAGTGTTTTTGCATAGATGCAAACTCTAACCCTAAATATATACACCTACGAGATCTGATGTTTTTCAGAATCACAAAACCACAAGTTTATTTACAATCTAAATTTATCAAATGATTTCATGCATTATTAGTTATACGCGCTCTACCAGTACAGTACTAAAATGTGTTATAATAGTGACTTAGAATAAATCCAAAAGGAAGATGTGACACTAGAGAGTGGAAATAGATATTATGGTATTGTCTTTGTTTATTTCTGTCAATTTTCATGTTAACTCCATAAATGCAAAGTAAGTCTTTAAAGTGAATTTTACAGCACAACATTTTATTTTTATTTTTTTGTCACCTTTTTTCCACCTGTGATGAGTTTGCATCCCTGTTTTGAAAAACTACATTACAACTGATGTAATCATCTTATATCAAGACTTTCTAGATGACTGTCAGTTTGAACTAAATAAATAAATAAAAAGAAATCTACTTCTAAAAAAAAGAGCATTTTGGCCAGGACTGTTCACATTAACCGTTGTGTTATAAGCATGCACCCTGGATAGGTTAATAAATCTTGTGTTACAGTACCTATTTTACACCTATTTTGAATCCTCAGTGAATGGATGCCAGACAGCTGATAAAAACATCAAATAATCCACATAACTCCAGTCCAGCGGTTAACGTCTTGTGAAAAGCAGTGTTTATAATAAACAAATTCATCATTAACATACTTCAACTTCCAGCCAAAATCCATCATAACACTTGAAAATCTCCTGAACAGTTTGAAGTTTAAAATGTTATGTTACACATTTCACAAGATGTAAATTGATGGAAATGACCGGTGTGGGTTAGTTTTCATCAGCCATTTGAACTATCATTTTGAAGGCACCCATTCACACTGGTGTCCAAGTGAAGTAATACATTTCTCCAAACCTGGATGGCCTAACATGGTTAGCAAAATTTTTGCTGTACCTTTAAAATAAACTATTCCTTCTTTTTTTATTGAAACAAATCAATAACACTTTCCAGTTACAATATAGGAGTTAAATATTATATCTTTAATGTAGCATCCACCCAGGTCTGCAGAACTAGTCATTACCAGCCTTAGACATGTCTCAATCCCTACTTTAATGTACTTATCAAGGACATGGTGTTACCGCCTTGGAAAGAATGTACGATCTAATCTATGTTCATGTCGAGACCCTGTTGACACAATTTTATCATGTTCTTCTTGACCTTTCTTGAGGTGAGTGTGAGTATAATTTTGCATTTCAGAACATCTCTGTGTTATATCAATACACAGCTAATAAACAAAATATTGTTTTTTCACATGCATTCCAAACTTAAAACAATGTATGAATGTCACTACATGCTTCGCTCTACAAAACGTAAAGTTGATTTAAAAAGGCTATAGACATTTTGTATAGAAATTCACACAGACATGCTAAAGAAGGAGTAGAAATAAAACAATCAGTCGCCAGGTTTAAAATACAACATTTTCATGTATGCAGATGCTTTAGACTATAGTGCTGTCCAAACTTGGTCCTGGAGGGCCGGTGTCTGGTGCCGGTAGCTCCAACCCTAATTAAACACACCAGCTAATCAAGCTCTTACTAGGTACATTAGAAACTTCCATGCAGGAGTGTTGAAGCAAGTTGGAGCTAAACTATACAGGACACCGGCCCTCCAGGACTTTAGTTTGTATTCGAATAGTACTGGAATATATATGGTTAATGGCTCTTATAGCCTATTTAATGTAGCTAGACAGAATCAATAGTCTTAAAAAGACAGCAGATTCAAAGAAAGCAGTTAATAAACTACAGGTGTGCCTGCTAACCTTATTCCTTATAGTAAGTCGCCATCCAGTGGTGAGAAGTGAAACTACAGAAAGGCTCAAAGGACAGGGCTCTAGGTCAAGTTACAACCAAGTTATAACCTAGAGGTTCCTACAAGAACACTAAAGTCTGTTCCGTCCCAAACCCATCAGCAATTTAAGTATATCTTGTAGTTTCTTTAACATCCCATAGCATATCTGAGGCAACCCGACTGTTTAAAAAGATCCCTAAACATTATTTTTAAGGTAATATCTACTGATCATATGTGTAAGGATTCCCATCATATATTCACACAGACACACACACACACACACACACACACATATATATATATATATATATATATATATATATATATATAGAGAGAGAGAGAGAGAGAGAGTTATTGTATATTAATAATATAATATACATTATATTAATATGCTTTTACACGTATCTATGTATTAATATATCTAAATCAATAAATATAATGTAATGGCGTTATTCACAATGCACTTTATAACTAATGCTGATCATGCTTTGAGTATTCAGTAAAAAAAGTATGTATGTTTTTTTATACACCAAAAAAAATAAAAATACATACATGAATATATTATATATATGCATACATGCGTATGCAAAGTATATCAAAATAAAATATATTGTGAACACTTTTACATGATTATTACACTATTAGCTACATGATATGTAAGGATGGGGATGTCAATCTAGAGTGTAAAAAGATATCTTGAATAAAAAATAAAAAATAAAAACAGCGATCTTGTACGTGTTATTCGCACCTGATGGGAAAAGGCTGAAAATCGTCAGCAGTGTCTGCGGGAAAATAATCACGTTGTTAGTTTTTGTGTTTCCGGTCAAGCTACAATTCCCTCTGACTAACGACAAAGCATCAGTTGTGGGGCTTTTTGTTGGCAAACAAAGGCGTAAGCAAATGTGTTTACGGGCATTGACACGATGAGTTCATAAAGAGCGGAATTAAACACGGCTCCGTTATGAAATGCATTTAAAGTGTGATGAGAGAAAGCCTGACCTCCCCCACCCCAGATAAAGATAGAGTTGGCTTGTTGTTAGCTGGCTCGGCTAAACAAACCCCGCTAGCCCGCGCTGATCTTTTTATAGCAGAGAGGGGGAGCCAGAGACTTACAGCAGACCGACAACCAACCTCTCATCCCAACAACAGTCCCCTTATTTTTTCTTCTTTGAAGTTACCCCAAGCTAAGGTAAATATCAAACCCTGTCACAATTTCTCCTAAGGCCGTCTTCGCGGTCCCTTACCACATTTCGACACATTTCCATTTGGTTTTTCTCGACGGAACGGCTCTGAGGAGACGAACGTCGCAACGGCTCGGCTAGTCGTTCTCCTCCGGCGCGCCCCCCTGCGTAGAGTCCGAGGCTTCTACGAAGCTCGCAGAGGCCTTGCGACACAAACACTGGCGAGCGTTTTTGTGTGGGAGCTCAAA
Source organism: Enteromius fasciolatus (assembly GCA_032361145.1). NCBI lineage: Eukaryota > Metazoa > Chordata > Actinopteri > Cypriniformes > Cyprinidae > Enteromius > Enteromius fasciolatus. The sequence goes on from JAUMHR010000049.1 coordinate 24,251,105, forward strand.
CGGATTATATGCAGATATCCCACGCTCCTTGTGATGACCGAAAACGTTTCGTCGTGTCACGTACAGTGTGAGGGAGGGAATGGAGGACAGCGAAAAGTGTTTTTATTGTTCGCGAGCGGAGATAGAAAGATGTGCGTAGCCGTACTAGCTTTCGCCAGCGTTTAGCATAGCGGCGGCTACCGTTTAGTAGACTAATCGACTGAACTATTCACAGAAAATTGCGTAGAAGATCACTAAATGTGTTATTTAAATAAGTAAAAACACGAGGGGCTAGGGTTTCTGTAAGAATTCGCATAGCAGATCAGAGCAATGCTAACTAGCGAGTCTGCAAGGAATCTATTAAGTCCCGAGCTAACGCTTTGCTAATAGTCGAAATAATTTCTAAGCATCTCTCGGTAACCCACGAACGGCTTGAACGCGTATTATGGTAAATATTTACATTCTCTAGTGTTCATAACATAGCTGTGTTAGCCATGTTTTGAATCATTACGGCTGAATAAACGTCAGTGAAACGCTTTGAGGATGAATGGTTCCTCTCTGTGGTGAACGACTTGTCAACACTGTGTTTTTGGTCATTTTGTGTTACCCTGTTTCTACATATGTGTTGCTTTACTCCACTGTATGACCTGCCATATCCTTCATTAACATCTTGCTTTAAGGATTTCGAGAATTATCCTATAAATTGGGCAGAGAATTGCATGCAAAACTTAAGCTTAAACAACTCGCTTGCACCTTTTCGGTAAAAAAAAAAAAAATATTTATATTATTATATACATGTATATAAAAAACACATTATTGCTCGGGATGTTGAAAACATTCCTGATTGTCGAATTTTAATTTTTTAATTCACAAATGGTTTGATTATGAAATTGTATTATGTCGCTGCTGAGTTGTTGTCATAAAACCTGCATGCAAGTGATCGGAAAGGATTCATGAATATAAAGTGAAGTATAGGCATTTAAAGGGCCAGTGCAACAGAAGTACCCCGGTTTGCATCTGTAATCTGCCAGTCAGAGCTCAGCGCAGGACTGTTTACCTTTCGAATACAGTTTCACATGCAAATAAGTCATGAATATTAATGCACTCTAAATAGCCCGGATGCGGAAACGTATGCAGAATTTTCTTTTGATACAGTAGAAGAGGTTTTTATAGTTTTGAAATGTTGTTTAAACAAAAATACACACTGATTACTTGTCTCCTGAGCACTGATGTAGTATATTTCTTTAAATGTTTGAAAAATGTGTTCTTGATTGATTGTGTGAGGTCTGCTGCTTTGCATCTGCTCTTTTGTGCTTACTATGCGCTTACCATCTCCCAGCTGTCATTGGTCTCCTGAGAGAGACAGGGCTGGGCTTGCATATCTAATGAGGGGTGTGTCCATGGTCCATCCTCTGTCTGTCCGGAGTGGGTGTGTCCGTCAGGCTGTCTGCACTGTATTAGATGTTATCAGACTCACATAATGCTCCTCTACGTGGCAGTTAGTGTACACAGAAATCAATACACCTGTTACAGACAGTACGTCTGAGTGGACTAATTCTGCCAGGAAGCATAGGGACTGTCTTGAAATGAGTGTATAATTTATGTTGATCTATGCATGAAATTGTTGAGACTCTGTAATAAACAAAGTAAGCTTGTTAGACATCATCCCAAATCACAAACACTTAAAAACAACATTTCCCCCCCCCTTAGGATTAAGTGAGATGTGAGGGATGGTCAGCGTATAAATATCTCTGTGGAACTCTGTGTGCGTAAGACTTCTGTGCCCAGCCGTCAGTATGAATGGGGACATGCCACATGTGCCCATCACAACCCTTGCTGGGATCGCTGGTCTCACTGACTGTAAGTACCCTAATCACACTACTCGTAATTCACATTTTCAGCATTGTTGAAGTACTGTTTGTTTGTTTCCATTTGGGGTTTTTAAAAACAGTGTTATAACTTAAGCTATGAACTAACCCTGCATAATAATAACCTTATAAATCTTGGAGCAAAAAATATTTGGAAAATTAGACGAACAAACAAAGGTACTTTAGTAAGGGAAACTACAATCAAATGAAACTTTGCAAGTCACAATCAAATTAAAATCAATGGAGAAATATAAATTGAAATTAATTATCTATAGAAACATTGTATTTTTAGATTATTGCAAAATATGCATATATATGCAATAATTTGAGTATTAAGGGAGGCTGACTCTTACATTATTTGTGGTGTTTTATGGGCTTCAACAAAAGCATATAGCATACATTAGCTAGCTTGTAGCTCACAACTGAAAATTAAAAATTCATATTCATATGTTGTTTGTAGAGATTTTTCTAGCTTATAGAGAGACCTGTCTGGTAACAGTGATGATTTTGCATAGGTGGTACTATTTTGAAAAATATTCACCTATTGGTGCCGAGGTTAAAGTCGCTCCCTGGGTACTTGTTTGTCTAAAATTATTTTTTATTTTTTTTTTTTTTGTGGAGGGAATGAATCATATTTTTTTTACTACTGTATTGTGGGAAGCAGAACATTATGCATATGAGGTCATTGTAAGTCTTCTGGAAAATTTTTTCTGGAAAGCTGTGTAAAGTAAAGATTTGATGCTTTTTTTCATTAGGTATGATAAATCAGTTCTATCTTCTGTTTAATGAATGCGTTGAATGCGTTATTTTTCTAAAGGTCTTTATTATGAAATAGTTGTTTTTTGTTGTTGTTTTTCAGTATTTACACTACCATTCAGTAGTTTTGGGTTGGTCAGATTTAAGCCACTTCTACATTACTACACTAGTCAACATTTGCAGTGGATCAAAATCTTTCATCAAAGTTGTCCTAAAACCTAACACCAAAAATCCTTCTTGTTTTAGGACAACATTTTTGATCCATAATTAAATAACTGTATTTTTTTTTTCTATTGGAATTTTTTTGTGTGTAATTCCCCCCCCTCAAATGTTTGTGAGGTAGTTCATGTTAGATAATCTGCTTCTGGATCATCGTCAGGTTTAGCTGATAAGATATTGCTTTCTTGGACTCTTGATTCTTGTGCGCTTTGTAGAGGGTGTTTTAGATCGGCTGCATCAGAACATCTGACTGCACTTTAGGTGGCTGTTAGATTTATACCCTGGGAGTTCTTGTAATAAAGAATGCTTTAGCTTATCACACTCTGTTTCTGTGTACAGTGTTGAACCAGCTGCCCCTGCCCTCCCCTTTACCGGGCACCACCACTAAGAGCCTGCTGTACAGCGGGCGTGTAACTGAGGAAGTGGGGCGTCTGATGGGCTGCAGGGATGAAACTCTGGTCTCTCAGCTCGCCAGCGGCCTCAGCCAAGTCTCCACGGAGCACATGTGAGTTTCTGCTTGCGTTTGCCCATTACATACAACACTTCTCTAGATGCTTGCTCTGTCTAAATCAAACTTTGTGCTTCATGAAATAAATTTAGTTTTTCCCAAATTGCATGCTTTCCATTTACTTCTTTCTGGATTCTGTTTTAATGGTTTAATGTAATTTGAATATTTAATAGCGGTCTAATCAGTCGAAAACTTTAATTACTTAATAAAAATGTTTTCAAAAAAATAGGAGCTGTGAAATATTTTTTTTGCAAAATTGTGTTTTTTTATCATTTATTAAAAATATATTTTCAGGAACGGTGCTAATTAATTGGATGTGAAAAACGAATAATGCACACAACCGTGCTACACAATGTAAACAAAAAATAGACTTTAATAGCCTTTTATTGTTGTTCCTACTTTGAAAAATGCATTATACTTGTATTGTTGTTATGTATTTCTTCAAGTTAAACCAAATGTTTATTTTGGTGGCCTCTGTAGTGAAGACCTTTTGATATTCTGTGTGCATCTCACAATAGTTTTAACAAGAGAACGGGTTAAATGCTGATGTCCTTGTGAGGCAGCACATGCTAAAATCACCACAAGCATTAGTGTATGTAGTAGACAAAACTATGGCACTCGTTCACATATGCAGACTTCATATCTAAATAGATTTTTGCAGCTCAGTGTTCACTGAGACTATTCTACATCACATATTCTAATTTGATGAAGTGCACAGCCTTTCTTTTGATTTATTCATTCAATTCAGTTTTGCCAAATTGTCGACAGTCTGATCTTATAGAGTAAATTCCATATTTATGACTGGATTCTGCAATTCTGATAGCATTTTCTGAAATCATAGGACCCTGTGTATTCCCTCTGTGGTGTGTGAGTTTGTCAACTCTGTCGTTGTTCCGCAGAGAGCTGAAGGACAACCTTGGCAGTGATGAGTTGGAGGGAGATGTACCTGTGCTGCTGCAGCTTCTGCTGTCTAGGAACCCCAACATCTTCAGGAATAAGACAGCACCGAGCACTCCCCAGTATCCGGCCCAGGCGGGTAAGAGTCAATCTGAGCACACAGGGAAACTTACACTACTACAAGCTACAATAGATTGCAATTGCAGCAATGCTTAATTATGGGTTGCTAGTTTGCTGTCAGGTTACTTTCACCCAAACAGATAAAAGTAATAAATTATGTGTCTGCCTGCAGAATGTTTCTTTGACTTCCTCTTCCTAGAACATTGTGATTTTTATTTTTTCTCCATCAGAACTACAAAAAGAGCCATTGTTTTTCCTCTGACCTTCAGTTATTTGGAGAAAATAACATTTATGAAACAACAGAAGAAACAAAACAAAGTGAATTATTTCTCAATAATGTGTATGTTATGGAGAAGTAATTTGTTTGATTTTGTTTCTTATGTATGCCAAAACAATCCGTATATAAACTCAAGGAACTTTAATATAGAAAGCATATAAAGAGATATATTTTCCACATGTAATGTTGCCACTGCAGCATTCATCCGCAAAAGCCTCTTGACAAAGTCTGCGTTTCCCGTATAGCCTTGCAAAACAGTCCAAGCTGGTTTGTGCCAGAACATGTTTAAACGTCTATTAAAAAAAAGTTTAGTGCCTAAAATAAATAGAAAGCTTTGTCAACATTTTGACAACATACTTTAACATGCCGTGATGACTCAATGACTCAAAATGTATGACTCAAAATGTATGAAATGACTCAAAATGTATGAAAGAATAATTTAGAAAAGCGGTACTTCTCTTTTTCATTTGATGTAACTTAAAGTTTTGAGTATTAAATATTAAAAGTCTGTATTTTCATTGCAATGACTTGATGCCTGAATTATTTAATTCTTTCACTACTGTCCTGTATAGCGACAAAGATGAAATAATGCCGGTATTTAAACTTATCATATCAAGTGATATGTTGTTATAGTAGCTGTTTTGCCTGTTTGCCTTGTTTCTCGTTCAGACTTTTTTTCACTCTTTTGTATTTCACAGGTATAAGTCAGCAGTCAATGGCACCCCCGTATAAAATCACGCATGGCTCCATGCAGGGAAGCCCAGCCTCTGCTAATTACCAGGCCTCTATGTCCCACAGCCCCTCTGGGTGAGCCTGCTCTCTAATTTAGTTTTTATGTGAAGTAACTTGCTGCTGTTTGTCACGTTCTTGCAATTATTAAATCATACTGCAGTATGATTTAATATGTATTTGCTTTGAGTTTGGGTCTCTCGTAGGATGTTTGGGAACACAGTTTGCGCCATCTTTCAGGGCTTCTAAAGAGAAACCTGAAGGGCACTGTGTAAATCTTTAGTAATTGCTTTATTATAAATAGCTAGAATTGCTTTATTTGATTTTAATTGATTTAGTGGTATTTGTTACATATGCAAGAGAAAATGAACAACTAATTGGTTACTTTTTGGGGGGAAAAATCTATTGATGATATTTATAAAATGTTTAATATTAATATTAAAATATTAGGTAAAATATTATTATTAT